>VZQC01007611.1:1889493-2040155 GCA_009823505.1 Rhizomys pruinosus
GGGGGAAGGGAAAGGGGAATATGCCTGAACTGAATTGAAAAATGATGTCTGAAATAAACAAAACATCAATAAAGAAAAGGTACTCAAAAAAGAAAATAATACAAAATGTTTTATTAAAAAGAATAACGTTAACTGAAAAAATTAGGCTGCCAAGTAGTGTATAAAATCTATGTATTTTTGTAAACATGTAAATCATACATGTCTGGAAAAAGATTTAGAAGAATTAAAATAAAGGTCTTTTCAAAAAAAAAAAAGAAAAGAATGCCAGTCACTTTCTTATTTGCACAGTGTCTTGACACTGTAATAAAACAATGGAGGATAACAAAAAATACGGATATTTTTGCGTTCCATACAATACGTCTTGATCTTATTTAGACCCCTCCCCTAGCTGCACCTTCCTGTACCCCCCACCCCACCAGGTTTCATGCATTCTCTCATATATTAAATTGTTTATGCCTTCAAATGTCCCTCAGTATCAGTTCATCCACTGAGTTCATTTCTTTTTTTTAAATTTCAAATTTATGTTCTAAGATATAATTACATATTTTTAATTTGATGATTATAGCAGTTCAGTTTAGTTATTATACTTCATTTTATTTCTTTTTTATTGTTCTTGCTGTTCCCTTTAGTTTTATATTATGCCCAAATACACATATATACACTTGAAATAATATATATCAAAATGATGGAGTCTGAAAATAAGTCATGAGTTAATTCCAAAACAAGTTTGGGATTCATATTTTAACAGTGGTTTTGCATGTGGGCAGAAAGAAATATAACTTTATATTCCCGTGTTACGTAGCAAGTTAATGTATGTTTTAATGTATTTTCCAAGAAGGTCTTGATTCCTTCTCATAAATCATAGAACTTGAGAAAATAGAGACATAAACTTCCAGTTATATCTTTAGTAGCATCAGGTTTGACTTACTAGGATCCACAAATGAAGGACACCATACATCATTTGCTTTTCTGGGACTGTTACTTCATTTAGCATAATGGCTTCTAGTTCCATCCATTTACCTGCAAATTTCATGATGTCTTTCTTTAGTTCTGCATAGAACCCCACTGCGTAGCTGTACCACATTTTCATTATACGCTTCAGCTGAGGGACATTTGGGCTGCTTCCAGCTCTTCACTATTGTGAAGAGAGTTGCAAGAAAAATGGTTGTGCATGCATTTATGCAATAGGATGAATCTTCTAGGTATATAACTAGAAGTGGTATGACTGAGTCAAGGGTAGGTTCATTTTGAACCTTATAAGTGTTCTCCACAGTGCTTTCCATAGGGGTTGCATGAGTTTGCATTCCTGCCAGCAGTGAATGAGTGTTCTCCTTTCCCCAAACCTCTCCAGCATTTGGTATCATTTGTTTTCTTGATCATAGGCAAGTCTTACGGAGGTAAGATGAAATCTAAAAGTGGTTTTAATTCCTTAATTACTAGCGATGTTGAACACCTTTAAAGATGTTTCTCAGCCATTTTTACTTCTTCATTTGTGAAGTCTGTCTCTGTTCATCTCTTTGCTCCATCTTTTTTTGTCACGTTGAAGTGTTGATTTTTTTTTTTTTTAGTTTTTATGGAGCGCATTTCATACAACATTTCTTAATCAAATTTAGACTCATTCCCCCATCCATGACCACCCCTCAAGTCCCCCCACCCCCCATCAGAGCTCATGGATTCTGTCACACACGAGTCCTGTCTTGCTTCTTTTTCTCAGTCTTTTATAACCCTTTTGGTACATAGGTTTACCGTTTTGGTCAGTTATTTGAATAGGTTTTTCTCTCACTTTTTTTGTTCCCATTTGATTTTATATTATTCCAAAATATGCATATATACACTCCACACATAAATCAAAATTACAAAATCTGAAAATAAACTATAGGTTAATTCCAAAGCACATTTAGAGTTTCACAATTTAACAGTAAAGTTGCATGCAGATACAAAGAAATATAACTTTACATTCTCTCTTTTTTTAGAATATGAATATTAATATTCCTATATGATAGCACACACCATAGGATTATATAAAGATAAATTATGAATAGTTGTAGCATGCATCAATAAAAATATTATTTTACAAAATATTTTTAACTGTTAAATATAATAATTTTTGTTTTATATCAAAAGATGTCATGTTAAATGTTTCTAGGAGTTTTATGGTGGAGTTTTTGGCATCCCTTACATATACTATCATGCCCTCTGCAGAAGGGATATTTTGACCTCCTTTTTTCCAATTAGTATTCCTTTGATTTCCTTTTCTTGTCTTATTGCTCTTTTAAGCGTTTCCAGCACTATATTGAGAAGTAGTGGAGATGGCTGTAGCTTTGCCAGGCTCCTCACTTTAAGGGTAATGCTTTTAATTTTTCCCCATTTAGAATGATATTGGCTGTGGGTTTGCTGTATATTGCTTTAATTATGTTGAGTAATGTTCCTGCCAGTCCAATACCCTCTAGGACTTTAAACTTGAAGCCATGTTGGATTTTATCAAAGGCCTTTTCTGAATTAATTGAGATGACTTGAGGTTTTTGTCTTTCACTCTATTTATGTTCTTTAGGACATATATTAATTTATGTATGTTGAACCATCCCTGCATCTCTGGTATGAATCCGGCTTGGTCATGGTAGATGATCTTTTTGATGTGTATCTGTATGTGGTTTGCAAGCATTTTGTTGAGAATTGTTGCATCTGTGTTCATTAATGAGATGGGTCTGTAGTTTTCTCTTTTTTGGTTGTATCTTTGCGTGGTTTTACTAGTATAGTGATGCTGGCTTCATAGAAGGAATTTGGGTGATTTCCCTCTATTTCTATCTTTTTGAATCATTTGAGTAATAGTGGTTGTAGATCTTCTTTATATAAAAAAAATGTCTTATAGAATTCTGCCATAAATCTATCTGGGCCTGGGCTATTTTATTTTTTTAGTTGGGAGGTTTTGTATTACTTTTTCAATTTCCTCATATGTTATGGGTCTGTTTAAGCTGTCAATCTCTCCTTGGTTAAGCTTTAGTGCTTTCCAAGATTTCAGTTATTTATCCATTTCTCTTTGGTTTTCAAATTTAATAGAGTGTAAGTTTTTAAAGTATTCTCCTATAATTGTTTATATCTTTTCATTATCTGTTGTGATATTTCCTTTTTCATATCTAATTTTGTTTATTTGGAGTTGCTCTTTCTTTCTTTTGGTTAACTGGGCTAGAGGTCTATCTATCTTGTTTATTTTCAAAGAACCAGCTCTTGAATTCATTTATTCTTTGTATCATTTTCTTTGTTTGTATTTCATTGATCTCCTCTCTGATTTTTGGTATTTCTTCTTGTCTGTTGGGTTTGGGATTAATTTCTTGTCTTTCAAGTGTTTTTAGTTGCAAAGTTAGATAATTTATTTGTGCTCTTTCTTTTTTTTAATATAGGAACTTAGAGCTATAAATTTCCCTCTTAGGACTGCTTTTAGAGTGTTCCATAGGCTTTGTTGTGTTGTATTGTTCTTTTCATTTAATTCAAGGAATATTTTTCTTTTTTTTTTCTTATTTTCCCCTTGAGCCATTCATTATTTATGGGTGTGTTGTTTAGTCTCCATGAGTTCTTATAGATAGTAGGGCTCCTTCTCCTGTTGATGTTAATCTTTATTGCATTGTGGTCTGATAGCATGCATGGGATTATTTCATTTTTTTGTATTTGTTGAGATTTATTCTGTGCCCCATTATGTGGTTGATTTTAGAGACCATTCTAGGGGTGCTTAATAGAAGATATATTCTTTGGTGTTTGGGTGGAATATTCTATAGATGTCTGTTAGGTACATTTGGTGTATTGTTCAGTTCAGATGTCTTTCTATTTATTATTTTTCCAGTTGACTTACATAATGGGCACAGTGGGGTGTTGAAACTATAGTGTGTTGGGATCAATATGTGCCTTAAAGTCCTGCAATTTTTTTTTTTTTTATGAAGTTTGATGCTCCAGTGTTTGGTGCATATATATTCATGATTGTGAAATCTTCATGGTTAATTGATCATTTGATAAGAATGTAGTCACCCTCTTCATCTCTTCTTATTAGTTTTAATTTGAAGTTTATTTTGTCTGATTTTACAATACCAACTCCTGCTTGCTTCTCAGTACCATTTGCTTGGAATATTTTTTCCATTCTTTCACCTTAAGATGGTGCCTGCCCTTGAAGGTGAAATGGGTTTCTCTAGGCAACAAAAACATGAATTCAGTTTCTTAATCCATTCTCCCAGTCTTTGTCTCTTGATTGGGGAGCTCAGACCATTAATTAATTTTGTTAGTATAGTTAGGATTAAAATTAAAATACTTGCCTGCAATGATTTCTTACCATTTAGAATAGTATACCTAGAGATTAACATTATTATTATCAGGAAAAATGGAAATAATTAATGATTTTCAAATGTGAATAAAACTTGGCCTTTTCATTGTGATATTTTGTGTGTGTGTGTGTGTGTGTGTGTGTCTTTTCGAGACAGCGTCTCACTGTAGCCCCAGATGTCCTGGAATTCACTCTGTAGACCAGGCTGGCCTTGAACTCACAAAAATCCACCTGCCTCTGCTTCCCAAGTGCTAGGATTAAAGGCGAGTGCCACCACGCCCGGCTCATTGTGATATTTTTATTTAAAGAACAGTTCCTACATATTGCCACAGTAAATGCATTTTTGCAGATATAACATGCCAAATATTGTTTTTAAAGATATTTTTATATTTATTTATTTATTTTATTATTATTATTATTATTATTATATATTTTTTTTTGGTCTTTTTGAGACAGGGTCTCCCTATAGCCCCAACTGTCCTGGAACTCACTATGCAGACCAGGCTGGCCTTGAACTCACAGAGATCTGCCTGCCTCTGCCTCCTGAGTGCTGGGATGTCTTTGGAATTTTTGTCCATGGTTGATCGTGTATTTGTACCGGTGTGCTACGGTGTTGAGGCTTAAATGCCATGTATATGTGTGATGGTAAGATATGTGTGATGCTGGAGGGAGAGACATGGGCCATTCATGCCGTCATGTGTAGAACAGGAGAGCAAGCCCAGGTGGGCACGCACCTCCACTTTCTTTGAGCACAGGGTCTCGTGTTGCTTGCCACTGCTTAAGCCAGGCTAAGGCTGGCCTCTGGCCTCTGACCTCCCAGATGTCCTTCGTCCGCCTTCAATCTCTCTGGAGTGTTGGGATTACACATCACAGCGTTAGTGTCCCGGATTTACATGTGTTTCTGGAGGATCTTACCTCAAGTTTTCCACCCTTGTGATAGGATTTTACCTGCACTAACTATTTCCTCAGTCCTAGAGTTATTTTACATCTTTTTTTTTTATTTTTTTTTTATTATATTTATTTATTTCGTAATGTGTATGCAATGTACTGTCTGCACGCCAAGTCTTTGTCACATGTGTTGTGCGAATTGCGCGTGAGGTCAGAAGAAGGTGTAGGATTCCCCTGGAAACTGGCGGATTGCTCATGGAATAGGAGTTTCGACAGGTTTTTCAGCCGCCCTGTGGGCACTGGGGATCAGAGCCCGGGTTCCCTCTGCAAGAGCAGTCGGCACTCTTAAACGCTAGGCCATCTCTCCACCCCGGAGATTAATTTTATTCTTATAAACTTGCCCCACTCTTTATTTGGGAAGATTTTAAATTGATCATTATCACAGTTTGCTTTCCAGCTAATTTCCTGGGACCGTGCAGATGACTCATAATCCAGTGTTATACTGTAAAGTAGCTGTTGACAACACTTTCCCTTCAGGAAGGAAAAATAGGTTTTTCTGGGAAGCTCTGTAAAGTCACTGACCAGGAATCAGACATGTCTTCTTGAGTGCTCATGAGTAAACCCTCACAACCCGGGATGTCTTCTTTCTTGGCTATTTGCTCTATCCTAATCAGCTGTGCAGGTTCTTTGCATCTTCATTTGTGGGTTTTGAGTTTACTGATATACAAAGTAGCATTCTCTATGTTTAAAATATTGCAGTGTGCTTTTTAAATATATTTTGGAGACAGGATTTTACTAGTTATCAATCAGGATGTCTTTGACTCCATTCTTGGGCTGCGCCCTCCATCTCCTAGCAATTTCTCATGCCCAGCCTCTGAGTAGCTGAAATTGCAGGCATATACCCTACAACCGTGCCCCTCTCTATTGTGATGTTCTGATGTCTGATGAATTTGGGAATAATTGCTACATCAAGTCAAATAATATCCATTGCTTTATTCAGTTAGTTTCTGATCCAGCATGAGAGAAGAATAAAAACATTTCGGTCCCATGGTCATACCAAATTTCAAGCACCCAAACAACATTAAGTAAAATTAGCAGTGGCCGTGTTCAGTAGTCGTTTAGGAGCATGTAGTATCCCTTGCTCCACGGAGGATCTGTAATGTAGATCGAGTGGTCCCCCCTCATCACCACTCCTGCAGTCCCCAGAAATAACAGTGATTATTTCTGTTAGTATGAGATCGACGTTATTATTATTATAGTATGTATGATTATTATCCCATATATCTAGTCTTTATTTAGAAAGCATACATATCTAAAGTTTGACAATGGAAATCAACCATTACTAGGACATCACCTATAAGATAGCAACTTTTAATGTTAAAATTTGAAATATATGTATTTTTGTTGGGGCCTGGTGGCGCCGCCTATTCTTTAATCCGAGCACTTGGGAGGCAGAGGCAGGTGTGCTTGTGTGAGTTCAAGCCACCTGGGCCTGCCTACAGAGTGAATATCCAGGACATGGGTCCAAAAGGGAGACCCTTGTCTTGAAAAGACAAAAATAAAAAAAAAAAAAAAAAAGAAATATATGTAATTTTAATCAGGAATGTTGTTTACTCAGATCTGTATATTCCTAAAAATGAGAGAATTTCAGAGGACAGATTGTTGTTGTATTGTTAGCCAGAATCTGCAAGAGACTACCAAAAATATACACAGGATATGCAAAGCCCCTTGATTGCTGCTCCCAGAACTTTGAAGGTAAGGCCCTATTGCTGAGACACGGACTTAAATTTTTTTTACATACAAATGGAGTCATTTAGTTTTGTCTTTCTGAAGATCTTGGCCTTCTATTCCACATAAACATATTATTTCTGAGTTCAACCATGATGGATGTAGATTGACATGGTTATCCAGTTTTTTTTTTTTTTATTTTTTTTTTTTTGTCTTTTCGAGACATGGTCTCCATCTGTAGTCCCAGTTGTCCTGGACACCTCACTCTGGTAGACGGCTGCCTTGAAACTCACAAAGATCCCCCTGACCTCTGCCTCCCATGCTAGGATTGAATTAGGCGTGGCCCCAAGCCCAAGGTTATCCAGTTTTTATGAGTATAGTAATTGTATTTGTATGTATGATGATATGTAATGTTTCTACTATCTATCTGATCGCTATCTATTTCTATCATCCTATCTATCTCAAAAAAAATCACCTAATCTCCTATCTTCATCATCATCGTCAATCAATAATTGGTCCGTCTTTCTCATGTCATACAAACATGTGGAATTATTGGGAATTATATGGTACTTATAGTTTTAAAATATTTGAGGAATCTGCCATGGTTTTTAAATTGAGCACATTATATAGCAACATTTAAAATTTGAAAATTTCTAACACATTAGTCTTAGAACCAAAATTCTACTTTTACTTGTACTATCTCCCCTAGTGTTGTGATTTTGTTGGTTTATAAAAAAATAATTCCTTCCAGCCCGCTGTGAAATCTACTTTTAAGACCATGATTCTTTTATTCTTGATTCTCTAAGTAGCATCTTGCACTTTCCCTAATCTTTAGGAAGGTACATGCATTTACTCTGCAAATTCATTTTCCTTCTGAGAGCTTATGCATTAAATTATTCAAATAGCTGACTAAATATACCACAGAGGTGATTTCTAAAACTTTTAATGTGTTTCTGTTTGAAAAAACAAAGTCAATTCACTTATAAGACATGTGCATTGTCTGAAACTTTCTACTATCTTCCCATGAGGCTTTGGTGATGCTCTAGCCGAGCCTACTGTCTGTCCATTTGAGGTCTCTGCTTTGTAACATCTCCTTAGTGTGAGCACTTCTCTTCCTGGCTGGCACTGCTCTTCTCTGTCATTCTCACAGCTGGTAGTTAAGCTCTAATAAGAAAATACTCTTGTACTGTTCTTGGGCCCAAGCTTCAGAGGGCCTGAGGGTCATCTGGAGGGTTCAGATTTTTCCTCTAGCGCTCCAGGATGCCCTTGTCTTGTAACATGTTCTTCTTAATAGAGACTCTTTTTTCTCTTGTTTGGAGGCATGAAAATGTCACTTAACCTTAACCTTTGGGTGAGATCATGTAGCTGATAGAGTGGCCATAGGAACACATCTTATTCTTCACTACTGGAGTTTTCTGCCTATAACACATGTGGACACAAGCATTTACCTTTTAAACAATAGCTATTAAATAGTGAAATGTACAGGTTCGGCCTGAGCTCACGCTTTTAAAAGACAAATAACAAAGGATTGTTCACAGGAGATAGTTAGGGGGTGCTATAAATTGAGAGTGGTTCAGAATAAATATATTGAATCTAAAAAAGATGTTTTGCTATGTAATAAACAGAAAACTATTAGAAATGTTAAATTGAGAATTGTTATTATTTTTGTTTGAAAGATTTGGAACTATGTTTGGGGTCTTGAAATTTTGTGGTTTTTTTTTTTTTGGTCTTTTTGAGGCAGGGTCTCCCTGTAGCCCCAGCTGTCCTGGAACTCGCTTTGTAGACCAGGCTGGCCTTGAACTCACAAAGATCCGCCGGCTTCTGCCTCCCAAGTGCTAGGATTAAAGGCGTGCGCCACCACACCCGGCAGGGAATAACCTTTCAATCCTACTAATGAAGCACAAGCAATTAGATACATAGGTATTTAAATAGTACTAATTATTATGGTAGGTTACTTTGGTATAGACACAGATATTTGGATAGTATGCTAATCCATGAATTATGTTTTTTCTGTAAAAGATGACAAGGTCTTACTGTGGCTTATAACTTCTCCTAACCACTAGAGGATGTAAGCTTGTGGCATCAGCCATGAATTATTCCTCCAAGGAGAGAGCTAATAGCCAATTAGATTTGGGACATGCAGACATATGGTTGCCACTGCTGCACAGTATTTCCAGGCAGGTGAGGTGTAGCTGACGCTGATGGAGGAGTCTTGCTTGACTCAAGGAGACCAATATTTGCTTTATTGGTTTAGTGGCCTTTGGTAACACTCTCTGGTATTCCACAGACCAATTGTACACTTGTAAGTGCGGTCTCAATACATCTTTCCCATGCTTACATCAGGTCTTTGACAGCAGGGCCTTACCGCCTCTCTTCTTGCAGGTATCCCAGTTTACAGGCAAGAAGCCTTTACCTTTTGTGGGGGCTTGGATCCCCTGGCCAACATCTCCTTGGCAGAATAATCCATTGCTGATATCAGAGCTCTCCTGTATTAACATATTTTGCTTAAATGCACAGCTTGAAAAAACTTTAGTATTAAAAAAACTTTAGTATTAAGCTCTGAATAGAGAATAATCCTTTTCACATTTCCTATGTCTATTAGTCAATTAAAGAAAGCAGTTATACCAGTTTTGTAGGAGATTACCTCTATAACAGTCAGCTCTAAGTTACGGTTAGAGGATGACTTCATTACCATCATGTATTTCTTTGTTCTATGAAAAGGAGGTAAGAAAGTCTCTCATATTAAGACTTTGTGGCCCTTAGAAAGTAAGGTTCATTAGGACTCATTATAAACAGTTTTTACAAATAGGATCCACAGAGATGTTTGATGTCTGTACCAGTCTGAGGCTTTTCTTCCTTTTAATGCTTAGATGGGCCAACTTCTCTGCTGGTATTTCTTGGTACATCCTGCACAATGCAAAGCTGTATCCAAAGGCCACTAAACCAATAAAGCAAAAATTGGTCTCCTTGAGTCAAGCAAGACTCTCCATCAGCATCAGCTACACCTCACCTGCCTGGAAATACTGTGCAGCAGTGGCAGCCACATGTCTGTGTATCCCAAATCTAATTGGCTATTAGCTCTCTCCTTGGAGGAGTAATTCATGGCTGATGCCACAAGCTTACATTCTCTAGTGGTTAGGAGAAGTTATAAGCCACAGTAAGACCTTGTTATCTTTTACAGAAAAAATATAATTAATGGATTAGCATACCATCCAAACATCTGTGTCTATACCAAAGTAACCTACCATAATAATTAGTACTGTTTAAATATCTATATATCTAATTGCTTGTGCTTCATTAGTAGGATTGAGAGGTTATACCTGGACAAAGTCCAAAACTAAATGATAAGTTAATTAATTAAGTTAATTAATTAAGTAAGTTAATTAATTAAGCCATTCACATTCACATTCTAACAGCACAGTTGCTTGCAGATAAAAATAAATATAACATTAACGTTGTTCAGTTTGCCTTACAAGAAGGGATTTGGTGCTAGCCACATATGAAGGATACCATTCCTTGTTTGTTTTTCTGGGACTGTGTTACTTCACTTAGCATAATGGCTTCTAGTTCCATCCATTTGCCTCCAAAGTTCATGATGTCATCTTTCTTCACCACTGCATGGTACTCCATTATGTAGATGTACCACATTTTCTTTATCTACAATTCGATTGAGGGGTACTTGGGTTTCTTTCAGCTCTTCGCTGTTGTGAAGAGAACTGAAATAAAGCCCCATTAACCAAAAGAAAGAAAGAACAACCTCAAATTAATAGTATTCATGATGAAAAGGAAACATTGCAACAGATTAAGAAAAGATACACACAATCATACAAGAATGCTTCGAAAGCCCATTTATTTTCTTTTGAGATTTGGGTTTTGACTATATTTTCTTCCACATATACATATCAGAATGGGCCATAAAACTGAATCGGTTCACAAATAGTCATTCTAGAAAAGGATTTTACCACCTGGAAGTTGTGTGTGTGTGTGTGTGTGTGTGTGTGCCTGTACGTGTGTGTCTGTGTGTATGTATGTGTACCTGAGTTTATGTATATATTGTATATATTTGTGTGTGAGTATGTAATAGGCATATGGTGTGTGTGTATATATATATATATATATATATGTGTGTGTGTGTTTGTAGTGAGTGTATGTCTGTGACTGTGTGTGTATGTATATGTATGTGTGTTTGTACATGTGTCAGTGTATTTGTACAGTGTGTCTATGTGTGTGTATGCTTATGACTGTATATGTGTGTGTATGTGTGTATGTGGGGGAGACATGTGCATGTCATGCCGTGCATGTGTAGAACAGAGAGCAAGCCCAGGTGTGTCCGCACCTTCCACTTTCTTTGAGACAGGGTCTCGTGTTGCTTGCCACTGCTTAAGCCAGGCTAGCTGGCCTCTGGCCTCTGACCTCCCATGATTCTCTTCTCCTGCCTTCAGTCTCTCTGGAGTGTTGGGATTACACATCACACTATTGTGTCCGGATTTACATGTGTTCTGGGGATCTTAACTCAGTTTTTCACCCTTGTGATAGGAGTTTTACCTGCTAAACTATTTCCTCAGCCCTATGAGTTATTTTAATCTTTTTTTTTTATTTTTTTTTATTAATTTTATTTATTTCCGTATGTGTATGAATGTACTGTCTGCACGCAAGTTTGTGCACTCGTGTTGTGCAATGCCGCGGAGGTCAGAAGAGGGTGTCGGATTCCCCTGGAACTGGAGTTCTCCTGGAATTGGAGTTTCAGACGGTTCTCAGCCGCCATGTGGGCACTGGGGATCGAACCCGGGTCCTCTGCAAGAGCAGTCGGCACTCTTAACCGCTAGGCCATCTCTCCAGCCCCGGAGTTATTTTATTCTTATAAACTTGCCCCACTCTTTATTTGGGAAGATTTTAAATTGATCATTATCACAGTTTGCTTTCCAGCTAATTTCCTGGGACCGTGCAGATGACTCATAATCCAGTGTTATACTGTAAAGTAGCTGTTGACAACACTTTCCCTTCAGGAAGGAAAAATAGGTTTTTCTGGGAAGCTCTGTAAAGTCACTGACCAGGAATCAGACATGTTTTCTTGAGCTGCTCATGAGTAAACCCTCACCAACCCTGATGTCTTCTTTCTTGCTATTTTGCTCTATCCTAATCAGCTGTGCATTCTTTGCATCTTCATTTGTGTTTTGAGTTTACTGATATACAAATTAGCATTCTCTATGTTTAAAATATGCAGTGTGCTTTTTAAATATATTTTGAGACAGGATTTTACTTTATAGATCAGGATGTCTTTGAACTCAGTCTGGGCTAGCCTCCAGCTCCTAGCAATTCTCATGCCCAGCCTCTGAAGTGCTGAAATTGCAGGCATATACCACTACACCTGCCTTCTATTTGATGTTCTGATGTCTGAATGAATTTGGGAATAATTACTACAATCAAGCAGAGTAATATCCATTGCTTTATTCAGTTAGTTCTGTCCACATGAGAAAGAATAAAAACATTTCGGTCCCATGGTCATACCAAATTTCAAGCACCCAAACAACATTAAGTAAAATTATCATGCTGTTCATTATCTTTTGAGAATGTATTCATCCTGCTCCACTGAGGATCTGTAATTATGATCCATGTGGTCCCCTCATCACCATCCTGCAGTCCCCAGAAATAACATTCTACTTTCTGTTAGTATGAGATCGACTTTATTATTATTATTATTATTATTATTAGTCCATATCTAGTCTTTATTTAGAAAGCATACATATCTAAAGTTTGACAATGGAAATCAACCATTACTAGGACATCACCTATAAGATAGCAACTTTTAAGTTAAAATTTGAAATATATGTATTTTTGTTGGGCCTGGTGGCGCACGCCTTTCTTTAATCCTAGCACTTGGGAGGCAGAGGCAGGTGTATCTTTGTGAGTTCAAGGCCAGCCTGGTCTACAGAGTGAATTCCAGGACAGCTGGGTCCAAAGGGAGACCCTGTCTTGAAAAGACCAAAAAAAAAAAAAAAGAAATATATGTATTTTTAATCAGGATGTTGTTACTAGATCCTTTATTATTCCTAAAACAGTGAAGGAGAATTTCAGAGTACAAGATGTTTGTATGTTGTTAGCCAGAATACTGCAAGAGACTACCAAAATTACACAGGATATTGCCAAAGCCCTTGATTGCCTCCCAGAACTTGAAGGTAAGGCCCTATTGCTGAAGACAGGACTTTATAATTTTTTTACATACAAATGGAGTCATATAGTATTTGTCTTTCTGGGCTTGGCTTATTCCACATAACATATATTCTCTGAGTTCAACCATGATGATGTAATTGACATGGTTATCCAGTTTTTTTTTTTTTTTTTTTTTTTTGTCTTTTCGAGACATGGTCTCCTGTAGTCCCAGTTGTCTGGAACTCCACTCTGTAGACCAGGTCTGGCCTTGAAACTCACAAAGATCCGCCTGCCTCTGCCTCCCAGTGCTAGGAATTAAAGGCGTGCGCCCACGCCCGGCAAGGTTATCCAGTTTTTTTATGAGTATAGTATGTATGTATGTATGTATGTATGTATGTATGATCTACTACTCTATCTATCTATCTATCTATCTATCATCTATCTATCCATCACCTATCTACCTATCTTCATCATCATCGTCATCAATAATTGTCCGTCTTTCTCATTCATACAAACATGTGGAATTATTGGATTATATGGTACTTATAGTTTAAAATATTTGAGGAATCTGCCATGGTTTTTAAATTGAGCACATTATATAGCAACATTTAAAATTTGAAAATTTCTAACACATTAGTCTTAGAACCAAAATTCTACTTTTACTTGTACTATCTCCCCTAGTGTTGTGATTTTGTTGGTTTATAACAAAAATAATTCCTTCCAGCCCTTGCTGTGAAATCTTACTTTTAAGACCATGATTCTTTTATTCTTGATTCTCTAAGTAGCATCTTGCACTTTCCCTAATCTTTAGGAAGGTACATGCATTTACTCTGCAAATTCATTTTCCTTCTGAGAGCTTATGCATTAAATTATTCAAATAGCTGACTAAATATACCACAGAGGTGATTTCTAAAACTTTTAATGTGTTTCTGTTTTGAAAAAAAGTCATTCCTTATAATACATGTGCATTGTCTGAAATCTTCTACTATCTTCCCATGAGGCTTTGGTGATGCTCTAGCCGAGCCTACTGTCTGTCCATTTGAGGTCTCTGCTTTGTAACATCTCCTAAGTGTGAGCACTTCTCTTCCTGGCTGGCACTGCTCTTCTCTGTCATTCTCACAGCTGGTAGTTAAGCTCTAATAAGAAAATACTCTGTACTGTCTTGGGCCCAAGCTTCAAGGAGCCTGAGGTCATCTGGAAGGGTTCAGATCCCTAGGCTTCAGGATGCCCTTGTCTGTAACATGTTCTTCTTAATAGAGACTCTTTTCTTCTCTTGTTTGGAGGCATGAAAATGTCACTTAACCTTAACCTTTGGGTGAGATCATGTAGCTGATAGAGTGGCCATAGGAACACATCTTATTCTTCACTACTGGAGTTTTCTGCCTATAACACATGTGGAACAGCATTTACCTTTTAAACATAGCTATTAAACATTGAAAATGTACAGGTCGGCCTGAGCTCAGCTTGTAAAAGACTAAATACAAAGTTGTTCAAGGAGATAAGTTAGGGGGTGCTATAAATTAGAGTGTTCAGAATAAATATATTGAATCTAAAAATGTTTTCTATGTAATAAACAGAAAACTATTAGAAATGGTTAAAATTGAAATTTGTTATTATTTTTTTTTTGAAAGATTGTAACTTGTTTGGGGTCTTGAAATTTTGTGGGGTCTTTTTGAGACAGGATCTCCCTATAGCCCCAAGCTATCCTGGAACTCACTATGTAGACCAGGGTGGCCTTGAACTCACAAAGATCTACCTGCCTCTGCCTCCCGAGTGCTGGGATTAAAGGAGTGCACCACTTCATCTGGCTGTAACTTTGAAATTTTATGCATAGAAAGTTGACTGTAATATTTTAACTATTTATTTCAGTGAGGTCAAAGCAATTTCTGTGTTCTAGAGCATCATACAAATGTACATTTTAATATATATTTAATTTTAAGATACTTATACTTCATTTTTTATTTTTTCAATTTAATCATAGTGATGAGAGTTTTAGAAAAGAGTACTGATTTTACAAAATGAAGTCTTCTAGACAAAATTGCAAGTGCCATATCCCCAACTGAAGTTTACCCAATAGTAATTATGTTGGTGAAAATAATTTCTTACTTCCTAAAAATTAGGAAGGGAAGCAAGGAAAAAAAATCCTTTAAATTAACAAATACTTTCCAAGTTAAAAGACATTATTTATTTGGGGACTTTAATTATTGTTTGAAAAATAGTTGCTGTGCGCTCATGTGAGCAACTGCCATACTATCTGGAAAGCTCTGTTTCCTTGTTTCCGTCCACTGCCTCTGGATCTTAAAATCTTTCCATATCCTCTGCCATAACAATCCCTGGGCCTTGGGAGGCAGAACTTTGATACGGGTATACTATTCAGTGATATGTGTGCTCTGCAATCTCTTACGATCTGCACATTGTAAATATGGAAGTAGGGAGGTGGTACAAAGGCCCAGCCCTAGCTGAGGGACTATTGGTATGAACATACACTGAGGGTATTCAGGGGCACAGGTTTGACTTGATAGACTTTGACATGATAAAATATTGCATGGAATTAATAAAATGTAGTAAAAATGAATGAAAGAAATCAACTATGTTCTTTAAAAAGAAGACATATAAATAATTATTTCAATTTTAAGAAATTACTTGTAATCTATAGGCAAAGTGCCTTTAACAGGTTGTACATCAGTTTTCTGTTAGAGTTGTCTCTGGTTACCTGGTTTAATATTGCTAGTGTAACTGTGTGCGATTTTATTATTATTATTTATTTAAACAGCAAATTGACTTTTATAATATTGAAGAAATCAATGTTCATTCAAGACATTGCATGCCATAGAGTTTCAATGAGTTAAAAACTTCATAATTCAATGAACACACTTTTGATACTTTAGAAAATATTTTTAAATTGCATATCAAAATTTGGTACACATGAAATAAACTAAGCACTGCAGGAGGCAGCAAGGAGAAATAGTTCCTACTTTGCAATCAAAGGAAGAGACAGAAAATTGCTTATCTTTAGAATAAAGTATGTTTCTTCATTACCTACAAGGCATGCTGAGCAGTCCAGTGTAATTGGAAAGTTCAGTTATTTTGGAAGCTAACATTAAGTCCACACAACCAAAGAAAATAATTAGGAGACATATGCTGAGAGGCCTAGGATATGTCTCTATGAAGCATTTTAAGGTACTAAACTCAGTTTTCCTGTTGGCATCATTGACATCACTAACGTTGAATTCAAGTTTTTGTTAGTATATATTTATTTTGTTTGTGTATATGCAGGTGTTCATATGTGAGTGGAAGGGATGGAACAGCCTTATCCACTATCTCTTCAGATGCCATCTAACTTTATAATTAATTAATAAATTTTATTTTAGAGACAGTCAGATGTCCCTCACTGGCCCAAAACTCACCAAGGAAGCCAGGCTGGTTGGCTAAGGAGCCCCAGAAATATTCCTGTCTCAGCATCCCAAGCTTTGATTTTACAAGTGCATGCCAGCATGCCTGTATTTAATGGGGATTGAACTTAAGGCCTTCCTACCCACCTGCCCACTTCCAGTGTGCAGAGAACAAGAGGTGGCATAGTGTTTAACCCTGACTAGAAAACCAGTATCAAAGCTCTGCTTCCCAAGGCTTGGGGATCATCATGAAGAGGGTCTGGAAGGATTCAAGAGCCGGGGGCAATGAATGACCACAAGGAAGCAGAGATTTCCAGAGTTGGGGAGTTGCTCATATGAACTCACAGCAATTGTTTTTATTTTCAGCTATAAAGTCCCCAATAGATAATATCCTTAACTTGAAAAGGATTTGTTAATTTAAAGTCAACTACTATATCACTGAACCATCTCCCCAATCAATGAACATTTATGTTAAAATGAGTATTTTATGGTTGAAATATTCACATTTTTATCTGACTTCCTTTTATTTTGGGCTAAATATGGTATAGGAGATTAAAGGAGACAGAAACCAAAGGACATTTCAAGACAAGCATCAGAATACTAGGAATCCTACAAAGAGAAGAAATTTAAAAAGTCTTGCTAAAAACATGAGAAAGAGGCAGTGTTCTGCATTTCCTTAAAAACCACATAGTCCAATATTTTTCTTTCAGGCAAATCTTACTGACCTTTTAAAATTAGATTCACTTTTTTCAGTAATCCATTTTTAACATCATTCTTATTTAATATTACCGTCCTTCAAATTTTCTTCTCTTCCACAGAAATCCAATCCCTTGTGATTCCAATTTATTATCTCTGCCAGGATATTTCTTACTAGAGACCAATGTTCTCTAATACTTCCTTCCTTAACATATTTCTTTAATGCATGATTCTATTCCTCTTATTTGCAATACTTAAATTGTCTCTCCCGTGTCATTAATCTCTTGACTTCATTAACCCAATTAGCATTGAATACACATTTTGGAGTCCATTATTAGAATTGGGTGATGCTCTTGGAAGAGACAAAACTTGAGAAATGCAGTCATGAAGCGTGGGAGTTCTCATGAGAAACTCATGATGGAAGTTGGAGCAGATGGCAAGGGCCCAGACAGAGCCCCAAACGAGAATCCTGAGGTACATTATCTTCTCAAGGCTTGAAGATTAAATGACAGCCCTGCCTACACAGTGATCATCCAAAAAAGCATTATTATATTATTTATGTTTATGTGTGTGTTTATGTGTGGATATGTTTACAAGAGTGCAGGTCCAGAGCTTCCTGATGTGGGTGCTGGGACCTGAACTTTCTTCCTTTGGAATAGCAGCAAGTACTCTTCATCACTGAGCCATCCCCAGTCCCCTCAGTGATCAATGTTTGATTAGTTACTGTGTAGTCACTTTTTTGCTCTTTTTGAGACAGGGTCTCCATGTAGCCCCAGCTATTCTGGAACTCACTATGTAGACCAAGCTGGCCTTGAACACAAAGAGATCTGCCTGCTCTACCTCCCAAGTGCTGGGATTAAAGGTGTGTGCCACCACAGCTGGCTTCTGTATCGTCATTTTTAGATTCAAATGATGGAGAGGTATGCTTATTCTGAATGTGCTTATTTTAAATTCTATGATTTAAGTCACTTTCCATAATGACTGTCTGTCAGTGACCATCAAGTATGAGCTAATTTGCTAGGGCAAGAAGTGGAACGATTCTCATGATGTGTAGAATAAAGATACTTTATTTTGAGGAAGATTAATATCTGTCCATCCTCTCTAAGTACAGATTTAGTTTTTAAGTCTTAAGCCATTAGCATTTATTTTCTTCACCCTTTCTCTCTATTTTAACTTTCCTGTTACTTGGCAACAAAATTCATTGTTACTGGCACACATACAACTTTTAGAATAATTTTATGTATGTTTGTGTTGGGAGAAGATATGTGTGAGAGAAAGGCTACTCAAACCAGCATTTCTGCTTCTGTCATTTTACTCTATGCATGTAAGCCTTTGACCCAAAGTTACTTTTGAAGTATAATATTCTTTGACAATGGAATGTTACATTATAATAATAAACTTTCTTACAAAAATATATAATTCATTCTGGAATCATATGGTTGTGTGCTTGAAGTTACTTTCCAAAATATATTCAGCATAGGTGGAAATGACCACAATCCCATAAATTTCTGGACATTATGTTTTCTCATAAACTTTATCAAAATTAAATTGTATTACAAAAGATATGAAAGTTGTGTTTTGTAATTTGCAATCTCAAGGCAATTTTACATGTTCTTTATTTCAAAACAAACCAGTATTTTTCTTCTTTACTCTTCCAAAACTTGATCCTGAATCACACATTTTACGACTTGGTCATAAACTCTTGGAAAATGATTGCGATGGAAAGGGTGCCATAACTTTACATCTAGA
The DNA here is from genome assembly GCA_009823505.1 of Rhizomys pruinosus. Lineage (NCBI taxonomy): Eukaryota > Metazoa > Chordata > Mammalia > Rodentia > Spalacidae > Rhizomys > Rhizomys pruinosus. The sequence continues at coordinate 1,908,403 of VZQC01007611.1, forward strand.
AGTGCTAGGAGGCAGCCTTCAGTCTTGGTGGTTTTCTGACAACATGGGCATCTTTTCCAGGTACATCTGCAATGTATAATTTGCTCATTCCAGATTGTAGGGAATGAAGTGCCTTCCTCTCGTAGAAGAAAAATAACATATTCATTCATATTGCTGTGGGCAGTGTCAGTGGAAACAGGTTTAGGATGCTGTAAAGTGCTTCTTGAATGCTGTTAGAGACTTCTGTTGCAACACGGCTTCCCCAACTGTGGCTGTGCAAACATTTGTTTTGTTTCATTTTCCCCCAGAGTCTGGAAAAAGTAGCTATGAAATCTCCAGTAACTGAGTAAAAAGGGTTTGTTTTCTTTCAAAAAGAAAATGGTGCATCTAATTTTTTTGAAAGATGTCTAAAGTCACTGCGAGTTTATTTTATCTGAAGAGATACTTGTGTTCATGGTTAGGATATGCACACTCAAAGAATGGATGTGAGCTAAGTCTGGCAGAACAGAATGGATCTGGTTTGCTTTTAGGTCTGCCATCTTAAGGTTTATGCAGAGGGTGAAGTCCCAAACACTGACTCAGTCAGGCATGAGATGTTTGAATGTCAGCTGGATGCTCAGATATTAGCGTCATCTGCAAGCTGTAACTAGGAAGGAATTCTTGCAGCTGACTGGATCCACAATTAATCTGTGCTTCCAGAGAATAAGAACCAATGGGGGGAAAAGTACCCAGGCACTTGTATATCTCTAGTGTTTTATACTCACTAGAAACACAGGGAGGAATTTTATGTAAATCTTCTTTAAAAACTGTCTTTTTAAAATGTTTTCTAAAGAAGTGATGAATGGGACCTCTTCAGTACTTTCCAAACTCAGTATTATAATTGTTTCAAGAAAGATATTGTAGTGGCCAAATGTTTGCAGCTTGCTCTCAAAGTAAATTTAACTTTGGATAGCACAAGAAATTTCTTGTGTAGAAGAAATGGTGGAGGAGATAACTAATGGAAGATATTCCGGAAGAACAGAACATGGAAGAATACTGTATTTTCCTTCCATTATACTTGAAACGAATGGTTATGGACAACAGGCTATCATGTGCTTACTTCTGTTGGCCCCTCTTAGTCATCTCTTGACCCTGCTGCCAGAAGGGATGTTATGATTCTCATCATTTTCCTACAGCACCTGTATCAGTTCTGCATCCTACAATGGTATTGAGCTGTTCATCTTAGAAACTTCTCCCTGTGGTTTGGCTTCTGGAACTTTCTGATTCTCTGTCCCCTGTGCCATCTGCTGAAATCTTTTAAAAATGGATTCACATTTGGGTGTTGTCCTCCTGGCCACATCTCCCTGCCCAATTATAGCTTTCAGTTACAGGCTGAGTGTTTATCACCCATCTAATTGCAAAATGGGGATTTTGAACTTCCTAAAAGGAGAGACTTTGTAGCTCAAGAGCTCATGTCTAGACAAAGTCTCAGAGAGGTTTAATTTAGACATTTTACTATATGTTGGGGGTGGTGGGGAGATCAGGGTAGATTTGAGAGGAGATATGAGGAAAGGTGGTTGAGTACTATCAAAATTAATTTCATGAATTTATCAAAGAATTAATAAAAATATTTTAAGTGGACATGTGAATCCCCCCCTGGATGAAACAGGACACTTGTCACACATGTTCAAGGTTTGAGATTCTCTGAGAAGTAGTGCCGGTGAGAAATGAAATTGTCTATAAGATGAAGATCAGACTTGTAGGACTACCACTCCCTCAAAAACTTACAGAGTTTTCTTAGCTTTTAATTTTTTCTTAGGAGCACAGTATTTATAGCAGAAGAGAATGAATTGGGCTGGATTCCTTTTCCTGATCCCCATAGCTTGTTAAACCTCTTATGTATAATCCACTTATATAAGCTTATATTCACAACACTGCTAGGCATTGTTCTGTTATCCATTCTAATAGAATTCTGAGATTATGTGATAAATGACAGCTTGTATAAGTATTTCCTCCTAGAATAAAAACAATTCGTGCAAGGCAATAAAGCTAGCCTTGCTTAAATCTACATTTTAATTTAAAAAGGTAGGACTGTTAAAAATTTCAAATTAATAAGGAAGTGCACGCTCTTATTTCTTAATCATATAATATTAGATAAAATAAGTGCAAATTCTAAATTTACTTCAAACTCACTAATTCATTGATAGTACCCATGAAAAATATAATCAAAATCCAGAAAAGAAAAGCTAAACAAAATACCCATATATATCCCCCAAAGGAAAACTTTTTCTTGGGTTCTTTAGCCCCATCCCAAACATATGATCAACAAAGAATAAATTCATAACCTGAATATTTATGTATTCCACCATTTCCCATATATTATGAAAACATAAATATTTCATATATTTTATAAATATTTCACACACTTATATACATAACTATGCTTTTTCATATATAATGATATAAATGTGGTTCAGAAATTTGCTTCTTTTCTATTACCAATGAATTGTAAACTTCTTAGTATATCATCAATTCCTATCTTTGGAAACCATTAATACATATGTAGTAGGTGAAAAGAACTATCATTCTTTCAGTAATTGTAATCTTGAGAGTGTGTTTTAATATACATATTAATTGTTGGTTGCATTTACAATTGGTATACTATTACATTTGATCTTAGCCAAAAAGGTGAAAAAGTAATGCACCAATGTGTTATTATTAGTGATATGTGTGATTTAATTATGCTCTGTTATATGCATGTAGGAAAATTACATCTGCTCTGAAATTTTATTCTTGTGGAGATCTAGATCAGAGGTGGACTGGATGGACAAGGACTAGAAAGAGGAAGTAAAGGATAAAGGCTGAGAGGTAGGGACAGAAGAGAGGAGAGTCTTGAAGTAGAAATTCCTGCACTTGCTGCTCTTACAAAAAACCTGGGTTCACTTTTCCAGCACTTACTTGGCAGCTAACAACCATTAGTAACTCCAATTTCAGGGAACCCCCCCTCCCATCCTCTTAAGGCATTCTGGTGAACTTATGTTCATGCAGGCAAACCATTGATGTACATAAAAAAATAAATAAAATAGAACAAAACATATTAAAAAGAACTTCCAGGCAGACTTGAAAAAGACAAGAGAGAATTTTCCTATATGATGCAGGAATTTTATCTTTGTCATGTGAATACGTTAATTGAATTTAGGTTATCTTCTAAAATGTAACACCCTTAAAAGCAAAATTAATAAAACTTTAGCTTATTTTTTCCTAGGTCTAGGAGCATTCATTTTATCCATCAATACTACTAGTTATGCAACAACACGGGTAGTAACAAAAATATCTTCAGGTTATTTCTTGTGTCTAGTTATCATTACATCTTATACAAACATGGTTTGCTTCCCATGATGCCATGTGAGGCAGACATTATTATCTTTATTTTATTCATGTGGCTCAGACATATTAAGTAATTCAGTTTATAGAGTTATCTCTGAAATTAAATTGCTTCTGGAGATAAGGACAAGGAAACTCCAGTTCTCTGTCTTAATTTTCATTGGTTTTTTTCCAATAAATATGAAATGAAATACAGTGACAGTCCGTGTGAAGCACACCTTGCATTTTAGAATAACTGTTGTTTCTTTGTTGTGTTCTGAATTAAAATTACCCTTTCTCTTTGCCCAAAGAGAAAAACAATCACTCATATCGTTAGTCTTTTAACTGAATTTATAATGGGGATAAATACAATATTTTGAAAAAAAGTGAATTCTCAAAGACAGTCTCTAGAAAATAAAATCTCATAAAGATATTCAAGTAATTAAAATTCTAGCACAGTTCCTTTAGTGCTTGGAATACATTTATTTCTATAACACAAATTGTCTTATTACTGCGATTAATTAAAAGACACATTTTACATCAATGATAAGCTTAAAATGTCATTCCTTTCTTTTCAGAGTGATTGGAGAATATGTCCATGAAGACTTAATTCAAAAATTTATTTTGGGGGGCTGGAGAGGCAGCTCAGTGGTGTAGAGCACTGGCTGATCTTGCAGTGTGCCTGGATTTGATTCCCAGTGTCCACATGGCAGCTAACAACTTTCTGTAACTCCAGTTCCAAGACCCTCTTCTGACCTCCATGGGCATTTCAGAACATGGTTACACTTATATACATGCCACATAATACAGTCATACACATAAAATAATAAATTAAATAACTATTAATAATATTTTTGAAAAGAATGAGTTTTCTATTTAGTAAGATGAGTCAGCTTTTGTTTGAATTTTTTAATACTGAGTCAGTTAAAAAATAGATGTGGAAGAAGATTGTGATCAGAAAATATGTAGGTTCTCAATTTTCAGTTGTGCAGCACAGAAAGGCTGGTCACTTATTGGTTGTACCTACATTTCATTTCCATATGAAAATGATTTTAGCTTTAAATTGCTATCCTGATTTCTAGCTTTCTAATAAAAAATGAAAAAAATAGCAAATAATGGTAGGCATCAATTTATTGTGGTTCATCGATTTCTGTGAGTAGAAGTCCTTCTGTTGTAGAGTCCTACTCTGGACTGCACTTTGATCATTTCCTTTTGGAATGTCTACTAGTGTCAGGAAGGACAGAAATGGAAACAGGAAAATATGCACTTTATCAACTACTTTCCAACTGGACATCCAACAAAGCTACAGATGGTTCTTTTTAAGCAAGGAAGCTGTGATTATTTCATAGGCTAAAGAACTCAGCTACTTTTTTTTCTTTTTGGTCTTTTCAAGACAGGGTGTCCCTGTAGCCCCAGCTGTCCTGGAACTCACTCTGTAGACCAGGCTGGCCTTGAACTCACAAAGATCCGCCTGCCTCTGCCTCCCAAGTGCTAGGATTAAAGGCGTGCGCCACCACGCCCGGCTCAGATGGTTCTTTTTAAGCAAGGAAGCTGTGATTATTTCATAGGCTAAAGAACTCGGCTACTTTTTTTTTTCTTTTTGGTCTTTTCAAGACAGGGTGTCCCTGTAGCCCCAGCTGTCCTGGAACTCACTCTGTAGACCAGGCTGGCCTTGAACTCACAAAGATCCACCTGCCTCTGCCTCCCAAGTGCTAGGATTAAAGGCATGTGCCACAATGCCTGGAGGAACTTGTCTTTTAAAGCTAGGTGTGTACTCTGTAGCTTATTAGTGAAATTCTTTTCCTTCGTTCAAGTTTATTTTTTTGTTTTATGATTTATTTTATTAACCAGAGCATGCCTTATTCTATCCTTAGAGTGGATTTTTTTTTGGTCCTTCATATTTCAGGCAATCTTTTGTGAACTATAATGTAACTGAAAATTACCATTCCAAGAGGACTCAACTCATAAAATAGAATTTCAAACACAATTATTTTAATCATGGTACCTGCTCTTGAGATTAGCTGGGAAATAGTTTGATTCTTAATCTACTGGTTTTAACTCCAACTTCACTCAACATTAAGGCTATAGAAGTAGAGCTGCTGTCTAGAAAACAGGAGGAGATTGATATTTCTTGGGATTCATATACAGCTGGAGCTAGCAGACATAAAAAAATAAAAACAAAACAAAAAGTTAAGTATATAGTATAAGGAATTAGGATAACATTCACCTGGAATGTAAAGAGTGAGGCAGTGTATTCTGATAGTCATCAAATCAGTACAGAAACCAAATAGTCTTGTAAGATATAATAAGGCTATTTTTGTTTCTTTGTACTAGTTTCACTGTGTGTAAAAATTCATAAAAAAATGTGACCTTGGGCAATAGCAACTGGTGATGGATGATATGTGACATTTCTTTTAAATGTTCTCTTTTTAACATTATTATTATTATTATTATTACTATTATTATTATTATTTTGGTGTGAGTGTTTGCCTGCTTGCTTGTAATTTGGGCACAATGCCAGTGGAGGCCGGAAAGAGGCCATCATACCCCATGGAACTGGTTTTATGGATGGTTGATAGTAACTATGGTAGGTAGTGGTAACTGGACCCAGGTTCTCTGAAAGAGCAGACAGAGCTTTTTTATTTTGAGAATTTCTTACATGGATATTGTATTTGCATTACTTCATATTTCACAGTCCTCCTCCAACTCCTCTCATTTTCCTCCATGCCCTCTCAGTTTCTTGTCCTCTTCTTTAGTATTACTGCATATAGATATATTCATACATTTATAAATATACCTATTTATAAATATATATGTATATATAATGCACTGAGTCCATTTAGTGGTGTTTTTGAGTATCTGTGTTCAGGCGGTCAGTGCTCTTAACTGCTGAGCCATATCTCTAGCCCTCAACATGTGACACCCTTTATTCTTCCAAAAGAAGCTTGGAGCTGGGTGTATAGGGATTTATTTATCTTTAAAATATGAGGGGCAAGAAGAATAATTGAGAGTCCTTTAATAATTGTTTTCATCCTATAGGTAGAGTGTTGAGGTAACTTTATCTAGGTGGTGATTTATCACAAACTATCTTTGGTTCTGTCCAGGATTTAAAACATTGAGGAAAATCCTAATCTCCCTGTTTTTTTTTTTTTTTAATCTGTCCTGTCATGATACATAAAGAAGATAGTGGGACAAGTGCTCCTGATTTTCACATGAATGTAGTCAAATTGAATGACTACATTCATGCTAAGCATGAACTTGTAGACATTATTTTTACATCCATTTCTTCATGGATAGACTTCTGTTATTTTCATAAGTTTCTCTAGAAAGGCAAAAGTAATCATTTAAGGAAATAATCAAATAAAAGAAGGGGCATAGAAGTAATCAATATTTGACGTGTGTGCCCCTTAGTTGCTCTCCAGAACATGAAAATTTGTCTGATGCCTTAAAATACAAAATCAAATAATGGCTGAGAAGACCTAGAAGAAATTAAAGGGCCAGTCTACATCACTATGCAGAACTATGGTAATGGTCCATCACAGCATGCAAGAGACCAAATGTGACATAAATGTCCGGGCACACTTGTGGCTTTCTCTGTCTTTACTTTGAATTTGGACTTTTGAGCCCAGATACAAATCACCAGGAGAGTTCCATTCCTTACTACCCAGCATGTGGAAGTGGAAAATTCTGAAATGGTGCTGGTAAATCATTCACTGCCTTTGAAGATGCATTTGACTTAACAGACATAATATAAGTGTTTTCTTTCCCTATGTCCTCCGAGTGCCGAAAACCAGTGATGAGATCTTTTTTTTCACCTAGAATAAAACTCTGACCTTCCACTGCTCCACTTTAACAAGTATAAGTTATTTTATTCTAACCAATGAATAGATGAGAGAATGTATTTGCTAGATTACTACTTTTATAGCTTTAAAGGTGAAAATGATTGGCTGTGCCTCCATTCTGATGTTCCATTCTTAGAAAATGTAATCGCATCTGTGAAAGGAGGTGGGCGTAAAATGAGGTGAAGGTTCACTCAACTTCCATAGACAGATGTTGATTTTATCCTTTAATGGGAAAAGGGTTATTGTGCAATTAATAATAAAGCTGCATGTGTATATTTAAAATAAATGTGAAGATAATGTGCACTTGGATATTTTGGTTTTTTTCTTTTTCATTTTCAACAGTTCTTTCCTATCATCCACACAATACAAATAGTTAAGTCTCCTAATTGCTCTGATATTTTTACTTCTCCTTTGTAAAATGAAGATAATACTTGCTACAAAAGAATTCATGGACAATTTGATAGGAAAATGTAAGAAATCTTAAGTTTAAGACTGTGTTCTCTAATGGATTATTTTCATCAGAAATGCAATCTCCGTCAATATCCATCCGAGATTGAAATCATGTAAGAGCCCTGTGAGAAATATCCAGAGTAACTTTTGGAGAGGCAGTTTTTCATGTAGTATTCTTCATATGCTCTCTGTAGGCATTAGTAGTTCTTAGGTCCTGCTGTATGAGAATGTAGCACAGGGGAATATTGCCTCATTGATGACAATCTTCCATGAATTGAAAAAGTATATTAATGATATAACAAAGTTATAAAGTGACAACTAAGGGAAATGTTCAACCCTAGCTCCAGGTTTGATGCATTCAAACTTTGAAATTGGGGGGAAGAAAGGGTTTATTTCAGCTTGCAGGTTACAGTTCATTTTTAGGAGTAGAGGCAGGAACTGAAACAGAAACCCTGGAGGAATGAATGCCACTTTCTGCTTGTGCTTAGCTATCATGCTTGTAGGGGCCAGAACGACCTAGGAATATATTCTGATGGTATTTTGACACCTCCACCCCATTCCCACATCCTCTTACTGCCCCTCCTTAATTTAATGTTCTCTATTATATGTATAATAAGGCTGATAGAGTCCAATTTCTATCTCCAAATGTCCTTCAGTAGGGGTCCACCCATTGGATCCTGGTCAACTAAGAGTCCCATCCTTGAAAGAGACAGACTCTCCTTCTCCCAGCAGCTATCAATTGTCAAAAGTTCCGTGGGGAAGGCTGGGGTTTCTTGTCTACTTCTTCACATCTATGCAAAGATTTGGTCTGGTTTGAGGTTGTGCAGCTGTCACAGTTGCTATGGATTCCCGGGAATGACTGCTCAGCTATTTGGAAAACCGTTTCCTTGTGGTCATCCAGCACCTTTGGCTGTTACAGTCTCCACCTTCTCTTCAGCAATGATCACTGAGCCTAATGTTCTCAGCATATTGAGACCCTGCCCTATCTCCTCTCTGTTCTGTCCTCACATGGACACCCTTCCCCTGGTCCATGCCTTCTATTAGTTTTAAGGCCCATGGAGCCTAATGTGTGCTTATCAAGTTCTCCTGGGTGTGAGTCCAACACTTGAAACCAGGTAAGTCTACCTGTTGCCACATCTTTAAACTTAATCCTTCTCCCAGCCACTCCCAGCTGCTATCAGAAAATGAATAAAATCTGGCAAATATTTGAAGATTTGCCCTATTGAAGGCTAAGTAAAAATATCACTGTCTTGTTGAGGTCAAGTACCCTTCAATATTTTTAAGGCTATTGATATCTTTTCTCTGTTTTGATGATTCATATCTGTGTTACTTTTTAGGTTCTGTTTCAATATCACAGAGACAGTGATATTTTGTGACATGAATTGCAAGTTCTTGTCTCCTAGTTCTTCATTTGTATTTCTCTTCACCCATGGTTTCTTTTAGAATATGAACGTTTTTATTGTAGTTGAATTTATTGAAGTTTATTGTCTGGATATTTGGTTCCAATTAAGAGTTCCCTCACAGACAGTTTGTGAAGGAGTCCATCCACTTGCATTTCCTTATGCTGTCTGCATGGCTTACAGTATTTCCACTTAAACTCATATTTCATTTGAAATTTACTATGAGGAATGATGTTATAGGAATAGCAAGTCTGTTCTTTTCCATGATAATACTTTTACTGGGCTCTCTATTTGCAAATAGTCTCGAAAGTATTTCTGGTTGATAGTATTCTTATGTGGGAGCGATTATGCTTTGCTATGGCAGGGCTGGCGTCTACATTGTTATTCTTTTCTAGGGATTTCCTACTCTTCCTGCATTTTTGTCTTCATATGTAAATTTACCCCTAAATGACAAATATACAGTGGAACCTCTACACTTAAGCTCAAGAAACATAGCAGAACAGGGGGTAGAGAGAATGCTAATGCACCCCTCAACTCTCATCAGCGAAGCTTCCTGGTGCCACAGAATGTAATGTACACAGAAGGCCACAGGTGGATACATTTTAGAGAATAGGAGACTGCAGAGTGCCTGCCTCTGTAGAGGACTCCTAAACAAACCTCGCCCACTGATGGTTCAGGATCCATTGCAGAAGAAGACGTGGAAAGATTGTAATAAGCATGGTGCGTGCCTGAACTGAACATAAGGAGACAGAATTTCAGGCCCCTGGGAACTTGTGCATATGAACTTGCAGTAATGGTGACAACCTGTACAATGTATACAGAATCAATCAGACAAAACCCCAGCATAGAACTGGGGAAAAGGGCCTGCTAGCTGATGAAGATTGGCAGAAGATTACTACCAGGTGAGGGGAGTAGATCTTTAAGGGAGTGACTCCAGGTAGGCCGAATAGACTCCAGCTTGCACTGAAGGACATCTGTAAACAAAATATTGACTCAATAGGCTTTAACGTACATGACAAAATGCATGATATCCAATGTGGGGGCTATGGAGGAAAGGGGTTTAAATATGATTGAGATTTATTATCTGAAATCCATAAAAGACATTAAAAATTAAAATTGAAAATGGCATATTAATAAACATCATGCTAGTTTTTACATTGATAGAGTTAGTTAAAGATAGTTGCAAATTCTTTGCTACCTCTGCTTTGAGATAACATTTAATTTCCCTTACTTTGACTATGTTCTGGCCCTGGTAACTGTGGTAATGGCTGTTTGTGGCATAGCAGGCCAGGCCAGGCTGCAGTTGCCTTGATCTTCTCCAAATATACCTATACATATATTGAAAAAAAGAAAGCCTCTTCAACAAATTATGCTTCTACATATAGAAGAATGAAACTTGATCCCCATATCTCTTGCCTCACAGCTATTTTCCAGAGCTTTCAAAAACTTCTTGAGACTCAGATACTTTGCTGTGAGGAAATACCATTCACTCCAGGGAGCAGCCATGTGGACAAGAACAAGGGCTTCTGAATAGTGACCTTGGCTGCATCAGTGGCCATTCCAAACCGCTCAGCCATATGAGCATGTGTTTCTAGAAGTGACCCAAGCATGGTACCCAGAATCCTCAATTTGATTACTTCACATTTCTTCCACAAAACATATTCAAGTCGAAGGCTTATGAAAACCTAAACAACATTGAAGATTGTTGTTGTTGTAAGTCATAGCAATGTGTAGGAATAAGTAAACCTAGGTTGAGAATTTAAGTTCTTGGTCTGAACTGAGATGTTTTTGTGAGCTGTTCATATTCTTATTTTCCTTCAATTTTCTATTTCAAAGAATGGAGATTTGTAGTGTCATCTATTCAGTTAACATTGTACCTTATGAACATCACCTTTAATGGAGGCATCCTGAAGACCACTGTGTTATACTGGTATTAAGAAACTATGTTACTTTTCTCCTATTTATTTCAAATAATCTATGCAAACATGTCCTCATTGTGCAGTAATAGGAGAAGGTTACAAGCAGTATGTATTAAATTATTATGCTATTTTCTTAGTTCTGTTTTTCCTCTTAACAGGTAACATTTCTGAGTTGGATATTTCTTGTGATTGACATGGATGTTTGATGCTGTTTCCCCTTCTCTCTAAACTTATTATAAAATCAATGAGATGCTTCAACATGTACTGAGTATATCTTTAAGCATTTACTTTTCTTTCTGAAATAAAATTAGCATCTATAGATACTCTGTAGCCTCCAGAATATTTTAGGCATCTTTTATTGATTGAGGTAGACATAAGAATAGAAAAAAATTGAATAGGAGGTAAGAAATTAATGTGCAGCACTGTTCATTTTTTAAATTTTTTAAAAATTTATTTTATTTTTGTATGTGTATGCATGTACTGTCTGCATGCAGGTTTGTGCACCCGTGTCATGCAATGCCATGGAGGTCAGAAGAGGGTGTCGGATTCCCCTGGAACTGGAGTTAAAGACGGTTCTCAGCCTCCATGTGGGTGCTGGGGATCGAACCCGGGTCCTCTGCAAGAGCAGTCTGCTAGGCCATCTCTCTAGCCCAAGCACTGTTCATTTTTCTCAGATTAGAGGCTGACACTTTCTTACTTTATTTCAGTTATGTGTATGTGTGTGAGCGCGCGTGTGTGTGTGTGTGTGTGTGTGTGTATGTGTGTGTGTGTGTGTGTGTGTGTGTGTAGTGCAGTTATATATGTGTGCATGTGGACAGCAGAGAGCTATTTTGCTGCCTTCCTCTATTGCTCTGTACCTTATATTTGAGACAGGGTTTTTCACTGAGCCTGGTGCTCAATAAATGTCTTGATTTGTCTGGCTGGTGATCTCTGGGGTCCTCCTGGCTCTTCGCCCCCTGTGGTAGCAGTTTGCAGATATATAGCCACATCTGGGTTTTTTGTTTGTTTGTTTGTTTGTTTGTTTGTTTCTGTGGGTGCTGATGATTCAAACTCAGACCCTCATTGCTGCTTAGGTGATGTAGCCTTTACTGACTGAGTCATCCCCCCCCCTGCTCTTCCATACCTTGGAAAACCACTCATAACATAGATTCCTGTGAGAATGAAATAAAATGTTTACCAAACACAAAGCTAGGCACTGCGTGCAGTAAGCAGCCTGCAAAAGGTCACCAAATTCAACAAGATTAAATCGGAATGAGGACCTCAGAGGGGAGAAATAGCTACAGAAACATTTTAGGAGTTAAAAAATAGGACTGATGTCAATGTAACAGGGCTATTGACACAACCACTATGACTTTGTACTGGCTGTTATTTGTGTATACATAACATTTTAATGGGAAATATGAAAGGTAAAATTTTTGAGCCTGTAGAAAGTTCTAAAACCTAAAAATATATGGACCTTCCTGTACAAACTGCTTTGTTACATGCACACTGGTACAGATGGCTATTTTGAGAATGTGTAAGCAAAACTGCTTATAACAAATGAATTTTGTATTCTTGAGTGTTGTTTTTCTCTCTATGTTATCATTCTGAGCTATATTTTTGGAAACGTATGTGACAGGTGTACTCACCAACTGTGCATGGAAGAATAATGTTTTGAAATAGACTAACCCTGCGAACCTTTATTTCTTTCTCCTTTCTTGATGCTAATTTTTTATTGCATCAATTTGTTTATTTCATATTTGTCAGAAATGACTCATTTATATACCTTGTCTATTTCACGAATGATGTTAAGATGGTTTCCTAAAACTCAAGCATCACAAGATAATGTAAACTTAGCTCAACCTCACGTCTATACGAGTGCACAGGCACTGACTTTTTCAGTGGAACCACACATCTGCAGAAAACTTCCAGATGATAAATTTAATGTGGAACTTCCTGATGACCAAAGTAAACATGAGTGCTGATGAAGGGAATTAGTTGCCATTAATTAGAGCCCAGGGCATTTCCTCTCATTGTCCTGAATTCAGAATGCAAATGTTTGCTGATTTTCTGGCTTTCTTGGAACAGTTGTCCTCCTGTGGAGCTTTTTTGCCAAAGATGCAAAGATATTTCTCACCCCGCACAATCTTGATAGAAATACAGGTGGTCTTTATTACTGTCACTTAGGGGAAGTGTGAATTATTCTTCGCTTCGAGGTGATTTTGTCTTTTTGTTTGCTTTTGGTGAGCATCAGCTGATGTGGTCCAGCTACGTTATCCTTTGTTTGGGGGATAATTAGAATATTTAGGAATGTAGTTTTCATGTACCTTATTTTTCATTCATTGACAGTTTTCATATATGCTTACATAATAAATTGCAGTCCTTTTTTTTAAATTTTTTTTATTAATTTTTATTTTTTCTGTATGTGTATGAATGTACTATCTGCATGCAAGTCTGTGCACCCGTGTCGTGCAACGCCGCGGAGGTCAGAAGAGGATCTCGGATTCCCCTGGAACTGGAGTTCTCCTGGAATTGGAGTTTCAGACGGTTCTCAGCCGCCATGTGGGTGCTGGGGATCGAACCCGGGTCCTCTGCAAGAGCGGTCGGCGCTCTTAACCGCTAGGCCATCTCTCCAGCCCCAATTGTAGTCCTTTTTATAGTTCTCCCATATCCCTCTCTTATTCCCCTCCTCTTGTGCTGAAGCTCTCTGATTCTTCCTAACAAATTCTCTTTCTACTTTCATGTCTGTTTGGTGTGATTTGGGGTTGAGTATAATTAGTTTCTTGCTTCAGTGTGGGTATGGAGTTATTCAGTGGAGCAGGGCAGTTTTCAGTGGATACACTACTGAGGAGAATAGCACTCCTTGCCCAAACCCCATTCACTGTCAGTGACCCCCTCAGGACAATGTGGAGCATCATGAGCCCCTTCTGCGTCCTTACTGAAATACTGAGAGGCCCAGTCTTGTTCAGGCTTTGGCAAGTAACCACAGATGCAGCAAGTTCATGAGTGCAATGGCTGGATCCTGTCCTGTGAACCCTCTGCCATACAGCTCCTTGTTCTGTGCTTTTCGCAGCCCTTTCTCTCCCTCTTCAACAATGTTTTCTGAGCCTTGGTCAGGGGTGGTATAGATGACTCCTTTTAAGTGGAGCACTCTTGAATACTCTACCGGTAGACCAGTTCTGAATCTCTGCATTAACCACAACCTGCTCCCATAAGAAGTGTCTTGAACCGAGGTAGAGGGCAGCACATTTGCAGCTGTGAACTACAGTAATGAATTGCTAAGCAAGATGTACCAACCGATCCAGTGCTGACATAATTGTGATAGCTATATGTAACTGTTTTCTGATTGTCCTCAAGGGTAATTATGCCCGAGACTGTAAACGTAGTTAATAATCAGTGCCTTGGGAAATGATAGGTATTAGTGGGAAACTTATTACTGCTGTTTTGCTAAATGGATATGTAACCAAAGTGCCGTTTAATAATGTATGTTTGATATGTTCCCCTGCTACCTGCTTTAGATTCACCCAAATAATTTTTTTAAATGTATGGTACATTATTTAATCATAATAAAAATCTCGGGGTAGGAGAATTATTATGTATGCCAACAAAGGCTTAGAAAAATACACCTAAGTGTACTGAAAAGATGGGAAGTCTAATGTACAAGGAAGTTGAAGATGGAAGATTTCTGATACCATCCTCTAAGTCTTCACAATAATAACTCAGTATCTAACTTCACCGAAGTTAGCCTTCTAAATTATAAATGTTTCTTTGTTAAAATAATCACATTCATATTTTAGGATGTTTTAAAATATGATGTGTACATTTTAACTTCAGTGTCTTCCACAAAAATAGAAGGAATGATTTTCCTTTACTAACCAGAGAGAATTGTTGTGTGATTACATTCAAAAATGTGCTTTGAAAATTGAAAAACAAAATTTTCATAATTATGATTAAACTCTGTATTTTTATAACCAAGTTCTAATAAGGACAATACATCATATTTGAACCATGATAATTTGCACTGTTTATTCCTAAACTCTGCTTTCTAGGCTATCCTAAATTATGTAGCTGGTGGAATATGGGAACATGTTTGCTTCTTTTTAACTCATTTTTTATTTTGTATGTATCAGTGCATTGTCTGCATGTGTGTAAGTACACAGGTCCTGCAATACCTTGGAGGTCACAAGAGGACATTGTATCCCTGGAACTGGAGTTACAGACACTCGTTAGCCACCATGTGGGTGCTGGGAATCAAACCTGGGTGTTCTGCAAGAGTATCAGAGCCCTTTACTGCTGAGCCATCTCTCCAACCCTGCCCCACACCTTGTGCTTTTTAATTACACCTTCAAGCATGTCTTCTTTCTTTAGATTTTCTTCCATCATCCTACCAACTGCCTGTACTTCCCATTCCGAGGAACCTGGCTTTCAAAACCATGATATTATCTGCTCCTCCTTCTGTTGTTGTTGTGAGGGTTTTGCCTCTTTTAAAACTACTGTGCTTTCCAGGACAGCTGGGGCTACAGGGAGACCCTGTCTTAAAAAGAAAAAAAAAAAAAAAAAAAAAACAAACTTCTGTGCTATCACTTTAAGGGTATGAGCAGTAGGAGGTACTGTTAATCCACAGTATATGTTAAAATTTTTCTTCTAAAATTAAGTGCTTCCTTTTTTTTTTGAGACAGGGTCTCCCTATAGCCCCAGCTAGCCTGGAATTCATTCTATAGACCAAGCTGGCCTTGAATTTACAGAGATTTGCCTGCCTCTGCCTTCCGAGTGCTAGGATGAAAGGTGTGTGCCAACCTGGCTGGACTTTTTTAAAAAATATTTTCTTTATTATTTTTATTGTTTGTTTATGAGTGTATTGCCTGTATGTATATAGGTGCACCCATGTTGTACAATGCCCTCGAGCATTAGAAGAAGGTGTCAGATACCCTGGAACTGAAGTTACAGATGGTTGTTAAGAGCCATATGGGTGCTGGGATTTGAACCTACATCTTCTGCAAGAGCAGCCAGTGTTCTTAACTTCTGAGCCATCTCTCCAGCCCCAAGTACTTTCTTGTTAAAATAATTCATTGAAAACTTAACTCACATTCATGTTCTAGAGTGTTTTTTTTTAAAATATGCTGCAAATATTTGTCTTTGTTTTAAAATCTGAATCATCCAAAGCCCCAACCCCAAAGAATGAGATACTTTTTTTTTCATTCAGCAACACACACACACACACACACACACATAAACAAACAAACACAAACAAATATCCTTAGAGAGGGACTCATTCAAAGTGGAGATAGCATTTGAAAAGCACTGGAAGGTGGAAATGATCTCTCTGGTATTATCTTATGCTTCACTTTTTGTTTCCTATAAGAGTTGGTAAATATGGGCTGGAGAGATGGCCTAGTGGTTAAGAGCACCAACTGCTCTTGCAGAGGACCTGGGTTCGATCTCCAGCATCCACATGGTGGCTGAGAACCATCTTTGACTCCAGTCCCAGGGGAATCCAATGTCCTCTTCCTTCTGACCTCCACGGCATTGCACGACACAGGTGCACAAACCTACATGCAGACAGTACATTCATACACATAAAAAATAAATAAAAAAAGAGTTGGTAAATACAACAGCAGATGAATTTATTGTAGCGTGAGGATAATGAAACTGGGTTTGTAGTGCATTGAGACCCATCAGATCATTAAGTAAAGGAGCTTGAAAAAAATTAAGATTCAATATTCCCAATAATAAAACATAGTTGGTGAAGGAAAGGTGATGTCTTACACATCAATGCTAAGGATAGTAATAGACATAAGGCTGTATATATTATCAGTGATTCCTGGGGCTGTCTATGTGCACAACATAAATCCAATATGAATCATAATAAGGACAGTCTTAGGTCTTTGTAGGCACAGGTCATAAATACATCTCTCTTTCCATAGGTGTATTATTAACAAGCATTAGAAACTATAGCAAACCTAATTACTCTTCCATTGACTATTTATAGCTGTGTTAATTGTTTTGTAGGAAAAACAGTTTGAAGGAGCATAGATTTTAATGAAAAACAAAAATAACAATTGTTGGCTATGGGGAATATGAGAGAATGACATCTACGAGTGACAATTGAAGTGCTATATACTAGGGAGATTCTACTTCAAATCATGACTGAAGAGTTATGAGTACTCTACCATTAAACAAGCATTAGCGTAGAGCCTTCTTGTGCCGTCTGAGTGCCCAGGCTTCTTATACAGGCAGGTCAATCCTAATGTACCTCTTGCTCCTTTGCTTGGACTTCAAGATGAAAGTGATGCTCAAGGAAGCCATTCTTATGTTAATGTTGCTTGTCTTTCACACTCAGATGAGGTTATATAGACGAGGCAGTAGTATTTCCATTGCTAAAAATTGTGATCTCTAGCAGATCCCCTCAGTGATCCACTATGCCAAAGTCTTCAAAGAGTTTAGTGTATTTATGAATCTATACATGTAGTTCTGCATCTATATAGTTTATACACATGTAAAGAACAGAGATGAATCCTCAAAGTATTTGTAAAACTGCGCCATAAAAATCTGAAGGCTAATAAAGGAGATGATCAGCTATAGGGCTTTCCATGATGTTTCTGTAAAAGCAAGCATGTAATTACTGCCATATTCATTCTCCAGTTGAGAAATGTACCCAGGAACTTGACAATCACTGCATGACATAGCTATCTACCTGGTAGTGTATACCGAATATGTCGGAAATATTAACCATGTGGGAGCCATTTCAAAAGCAAGTAAGTATGTCCAGAATCATTTAACACTTCCAAAGTTCCAGAGCAGCAGTTTAAAAAATAGCGTTGGGCCACAGGGTGTCCTTTGCCAGCTAACACATCAGGTTTATTACAGGAAAGCAACATGATGATGCCAGGATTCCTGATTCATAAATGGTAGAGAATCACTAGCATCAGATCTATGTCTGATTTTTTGTTGTTATTGCATATTTGTGACAAACCAGGCCTCCCTGTGCCATTTTAAACAGTTACTGCTCTCCTTAGTTGCTTCCTTTTCTTTCTTTTGAACTGGAGTCATATGTCTGTGGCTCAATATTTTGTCAGAATTCTTTTTCATTACAGTCTTCCACCCCAACAGCCATTTTGAAGTCTAAGATTGATGTCTGATACTCATGTATGTGTCGTTTTAAATATACCTATTTTACCCTCAATTGATAAAGAAGATTATACATCTACATTCTTCTGGTTTCTGTGGGTCTCTTGTCCTAAGTACGAAGAAGATGGAAAATAAGTTACTTGGCCTTGTAAATCCTGTGTATTTCACTGCTGTGTAGAAGGCTCCACGGCAGACAGAAGAGGCAGGTGAATGATGTGTCACTATGTCAACTCCCAGATAAATAGAGCTTTATCTCCTCTCTACAGTGAAAGTATCTAGAGAGAATCCACAGAAGGTCCCTTTGTGCAATGAATCTTTCATTAAAGTCAATTGACACCGTAGAACACTTGTTTTAGCTACCATAGCTACTGGGTAAGGAAGCTATCAAAGAAGGACAGAATAACACACTGCGCCTATGCTTTCTTTATGTTTCTTTCCAAGGTGTTGCCCCTTAAATATACTTAGGAGCTCCTTAAGTACATTAGGTGGATATATACATTGAAATTTGTCTCCCTCAAATTTCTAATATTGAACTGTAAGTTTCTGAACATATTTGCATTGTTATAACCTCTAAAAAGTTATTGGACCTATTAAATTGCCTGCATGATTGAAAATGAAAAGAATTATAGTCAATTAATATGAGAATGACATTTTGAGTGTTCACAGAATGTATTTTATATACTAATTCAGCTTTATAACCTACAGGTAAATTCCAAACAATTAAATAAAGCAAAGTATGCTTTGATGTATTATTTCTTCCAGAAGACACTATTAAAATGATCAAACCTGACAGCTAGTATAAAATGAAGACTACAAAGCAAAATGCTTGATGTTCTCCAACCTAAAGCCTCTGTGATGAGCAAACACTGTTTCATATTTTACCCCAGCGTTCCTCACCTAGCATTATGCCATCAGACCAGGCTTACCCTGGTGTGATATAAAGAAGTTTGGTTTGGTTGGATTTCAGAGACAATCACTTAGCCTCTGTACAGTTCAAGTTAATGAGGTGGTCCAGTTTTCTCATCTGTAAACCAAGCAAGTTTCTGAACACTATAAAACATTTGAAGACAAGAGTATGAGAAATACATGTTCAGTTAAACATCTGTCACAGTAGGGGATTTGCGAATTCTCATGTCTTTTTGGTTTAGAGGGGTAGCAGTAGAAATTGTCCAGACATGAACATTAAAGTAATACTTAAATGGAACCAGGAGAACTTAACTGAGTGAATGAACTGTTTGAAAAATGGAGGGCTGGAGCTACGGCTCAGCAGCTGATTTTATGGAGTTTCAGTTCCTAGCACCAACATGATGGCTAATAACCTTTAGTAACTCCGGTATCAGGGAATCTAAAACCCTCTTCTGGTCTTCACATGCACTGCACATATATAGTGTACATACATGGATGCAGGCAAAACACTCATACACATAAAATATTAATGAATAGGTAAAAATTTTGGTCTAGGATTCCTATAAAGAAACACAGTTGAGGATGTTTGAAACTTATAGTAGTTAATGCTGTTTAACAGCTTACTAAAGGTGAGTGGTGCCTTCTTAAATCGAGAAATTGAGGTCAGAAAAAATAAGGATTTCGCATAACTTTACATAGGTCCTATGTAAAGACATATTCTATGTCTATTTGTATGGGTTAGTTTTCTAGAGGAATAGAGCCAAATGGAATGAATACATCTTACAAAAGGCATTTACTAGATTGGCTTACACAATTTGACTATGTAGTCTAAAACTGGTCATCTGCCTGCCAGAGCGTCTAATAACTGGAGAGTTGCTCAGCATTGGAGTCTGGGTCCCTCAGCATCCAGAGGCCTAGAGAATTCCTGGAGAGCTTTGTCTTCTGCTCCACATTAGAAAGCCAGAGAAGCTGTGTTCTGATGTCAAATATCCATATAGACCTGTGCATAGATGTGTCTTTATTTATATATATTTTTTTAATTTTTATTTATTTCTGTATGTGTATGAATGGACTGTCTGCATGCAAGTCTGTGTACCCGTGTCGTGCAATGCCGCGGAAGTCAGAAGAGGGTGTCGGATTCCTCTGGAACTGGAGTTCTCCTGGAATTGGAGTTTCAGACGGTTCTCGACCGCCATGTGGATGCTGGGGATCGAACCAGGGTCCTCTGTAAGAGCAGTCTGCGCTCTCAACCGCTAGGCCATTTCTCCAGCCCAGATGTGTCTTTTATTTGATCCTGGATCCAATCAAACTGACAGCTAAGATACCCATCATGTTCTATGGCATCAAATTCCAAGTTGACTTCATTGGAGTTTCGAAAGAAATAGTAAGGGTATGATCTTGGGATATCAGGATGTTTACTCAGGGTGTATGACAGGAGAACAGAGTTTATTTACTTTCACCCTATGAACAAAAGACAATCCTTGGCATGGGCATTGCTAAAAAGTTTCATCATATCTAAGTATTTTTCAGTGTGTGTTTAGAGAAATGCATACTATTGTTTGTCTTAAGCTTCTCTAAATGCAGCTGCAATTGATGACAATAAATTATCTAGTGTAATTAAGTAAATAGCACAATCCAGCATTTTTGGCTACTTAGTGAAAGTCATTAGAATGCCATTTCATTGATTAAAAGACAAGTTTACCAATGCACTTATCATAAACAGTGATCTGTTTACATCATGTGTATGGTAATAGGGCAGATCAGAACATGAAGTAATGTAACCAATAGCATTTGAGATTCTGGCTTCTCATATGGAAGCTGCTTTTTATTAATTAAGTTGCTGTGAGTTGATTGCTGAAGGCATTGACCTTTCAGAACTATATGGCAAGATTCATGGGAGTGTTCTTGCATAGTAAATTACTTAATCATTTTGCTTTCTTTGTGAAGCTTATAATTCTATCGCTTTTCCCCTAAGGGGTAAATATTTATTCCTGGTGGTGAAAGATTATGTTCAGTTCACATGCACTCATGAAAAAATATCATCAAATGTGAAGAAGATAAATATTAATGGTTCCATTCTCAAATAGATCTTTGTAGGGTTATTTCTGAAATCCCAAACTTTATGCATAAAAATGGACTGAGACTCAGTTTATTTCTTGGGCATAGTTCTTTTACTATTTTATTATTACATTTTTAACATTTCATCCTTAACCAGGTATATTTATCTTAGTTTCCTGACATGAACAGGTAGAATAAATTAAGAAGTTTTTAGTCTATGATATCCTAAAATCTTCTCCTATTGTGCTTAATTTGTAAAATGAATCAATTATAATGGAACAAACTGTGCATAGCTCAGGATTAATTCAGATTTTCTTGATTTGAAGCATATATTTTTAACATGATGACATGCCATCTTACTTGAAATTATTTAAATTACATATACTTGATTTTCCATAAAGAAGTGGTATCTTTTTTGCCCTTAAAATATGAGTTCATTAGCCGGATGCCTTTAGTCCCAGCACTCCCGAGGCAGAGGCAGGAGGATCTCTGTCAGTTTAAGGCCAGCCTGGTCTGCATAGAGTGTTCCAGGACAGCTGTGGCTGCTGGGAGAACCCTGTCTCAAAAAAAAAAAGAAAAAAAAAAAAACATAAGTTCATTAATTTATCTTTACCCAACAGCAGATATTTGCCAATGTTCAGAAGCATATTTGACTCTCAAAAATTGGGGACACTACCAATATCTAATAGATAGTGCTCAGAAATGTAATTGACACCCTATAATGTAAAGCAGTACAATTCTACACTCTCTACAAAGAACTATTTTGTTCTAAGTGTGTGTGTGTGTGTGTGAGAGAGAGAGAGAGAGAGACAGAGAGACAGAGAGACAGAGAGACAGAGACAGAGAGAAGGAGAGAGAGATTAGATTTATTTTGGAACATATCGTAGGGGATTTCCTAGTTTGCTTTCTGTTGCTGTGGTAAACACCATGAGAAATGATAACTAGTACAAAGGAAAGGGGAAAGGGTTTATTTCATATTACACTTCCTGGTCACAATCCATCATTAAGGAAATCAGGGCAGAAACCACAGAGAACCACAGCTTACTGGCTTACACCTTCTGATTCTTGCTCTTTTAGCTTTCTTCCACAACTCAGGACCACTGGCCCAGGGATGGAATAGCCACAGTGGCCTGGACCTCCCTCACCAATCAATAGTCAAAGTTAATTGGTCACAGACATGGCCACAGACCATTCTCATCTGGGTAATCCCTTAATTGAGATTCCCAAGGATAATCCTAGACTGTGTCAGGTTGACAGCTGAAGCTAATGAAGACAGGGACCTTATAAAAAGATTGTCACATTATGTTTTAAAGGACTCAAGTAATGTTTACCAATAATTATTTTCAATCTATTTGGTATAGAATCAAGAGATTAATAAGATAGACAGTAAGACATGGACTCTGGATTAGGCATTCATGGATTCCTTAACTGACAATATTGCTTGATAATTACATCCTTGGAGAGTGTATTTATTTTATTTGATCTTCTTTTTCTCACTAAAATGTGTTCAATTACATCTATCCTTTATTGTTATAAGAATTAAGAATATTAAGTGCTTATACCCAGAAACTGCTTAAAAGTGTCACATGATTCTGGTTATGTTAATGTGAGTTAGTGAATAGAGTGAGTTTGACTTTTTATTAGTGAATTGGCTAGCAACGTTCCCTTTGCAAAAACTGTTGAACCTATTTAAGGCTTTACAACACAAAAAAATATTGATATATGCTTCTGTTGAAAGGAGAAAATAGGGCAAAATAACTTTTAAGAACTTTTTTACATTTAAAAATGTATAAAGAAGCCAATTTCATATGTTATATAAAAAGAAAGTATTTGCATATGTAGATGTTGGTGCCAAAATATTAAATAGCATTGCAAAGATAGTGCAAAGAGCTATGTAGAACAAGGGAAGTGCCTGGAGATGTTAAAACCACCCACAAATGCATCAGGAAGAAGCTACAAACATTGGGGGATGCTGGTCGAGAGATGATGAGAAATATGCTGGTGGCTGAGCTGGAAACGGTTTTGAACATGCTGTGTTGAAACCTTCCATCTTTTGTGCTCAGAGACTTCCAATAAGGGTCAATGACAGTTGACAATGGCCTCATATAGTGTGGAGAATTCACAGACTCCTGAAAGCCAAACTCATTAGTGCAAACCATCAATCTGCTACTTTTTTTTTTTTTCATGACGAGCGGCCTTTTCCCCAAAGGAATCCTGTCTGATGAGTAAAAGTGCATTGTTTGGAAAAACCCGCAGAAATACTTCTTGGGTGTTTTTCCCCTTCAGGAAACTATCTGGAAGATGGAGGAGGATTCAGCATGAGGTATTCTGTCATTATATTTATTCTGGGCTTTCAGCACTATAATTTATTTCTGTGCCAAAACAATATGAATTGTTAAAAATGTACTTCTTCACAAAATGAAACAATTGGACTGGATCCCTATTGAATTATGCACATATCTTAGCTAAAAGAATGGTATTTTCTGAATAATAAAAAAAAATCACACTCTTTTGCAAGAGCAAAATACATACTTTAAAATCTTTATCAGTGCATTTTTAAAGGCTATTCTCCCAGTTGGACCTAACATGAACTTTTTAAAGCTTGCATGTTTCTGCGAAAGCCCACATTTGTGGAGAACAGATTGTGTTCATTCTCTCTTCTTTCTACTGAGATGGTTCTTCTGGAAATGAGCAATGGAATGGGATAAATGTCTAATTTTTAGAAATATAGAAACACCTTCTTGTACATGAAACACTTCTAGAATAAGTGTGACCAGATCATTCTTTTCAGAATCAAGCACAAGTGAGGAAACAATTAAAAAGGAAATGAATACAAGCGTCCACATGGGGGTGCACACATGTGATCCTAGCACTCAGGCTATTGTGTGGTAGGTCAGGAGTTCAAGGACATCCTAAGTTACTAGTGAGACTGAATAGAGACTGTGCTATATGAATGTCTCATGAAGAAAAATGAACAAAATCCTAAGACAAAAAGAAAGAGCTCCATGCACTGATGGCACGTAATGGGTAAAAACCTCTGTGCTTTCAAGCATGATCTTAAGGAATCTGTAGTGCCTCCATCTGGTGAGTCAAGGTCAATGATGTGCATGCTGTGGGTGAGGTTGTTGAGCCACAGATAGGTCACACTCATTCTTCTAGTGGGTTAGAATTCTGAGACCATACCAAATGTGACAGCTGTAGTGTGAATCCTCATTTTATGTCATATGGCAAAAATTATTCAATTACTCAGTTTCTTTTTTT
Organism: Rhizomys pruinosus; assembly: GCA_009823505.1. NCBI lineage: Eukaryota > Metazoa > Chordata > Mammalia > Rodentia > Spalacidae > Rhizomys > Rhizomys pruinosus. The sequence goes on from VZQC01007611.1 coordinate 1,932,667, forward strand.
AACAAAATACTTCGATTGATGTTTTGTGTATTTCACACATCATTTTTCAGTCCAATTTAGACCTACTCCCCTTTCTGTGCCCCCCACCCCACCCCAGTACATGCATTCTGCCATACTTGTCTTGCTTCTTTTTCTCAGTCTTTTTAAAGTTTTTTCTACAGAGGTTTATTGTTTTGGGCAGAATTTAAGTATTTCAGTCAGTTCTTTGACCCAGTCTTTATGTTGTTGTTGTTCCTTCCTATTTGTATTGCTCAAAAAATATGCCCAAATAAATGTCACATATATACCAAAATTATGACCTCCAAAAATATACTGTGTGTTAATTCCAAAATATGATTACAAATTCACATTTTTCCCTTTAAATTTATATTACTCTAAAATATGAATACATACCTTCCACCCATATACTGCAATTATGATGTCTGAAAAGAAGTGGTAAGTTAATTCTAGAGACCACTAAGGGATTTACATTATAACAGCACAGTTGCTTTCAGATAAAAAGATATAGCAATAATGTTGCTCAGCTTGCCTTTTAACTAAGGATTTGGTACTAGCATCCACAAATGAGGGATACATTGTTTTTCTGTGACTGTGTTACTTCACTTAGCATAATAGCTTCCAGTTCCATCCATTTACTTGCAAAGTTCATGATGTCATCTTTCTTTACTGCTGCATACAACTCCATTGTGTAGATGTACCATATTTTTGTTATCCATTCATCATTTAAGGGACGTTTAGGTTGGTTCAAGCTCTTTGATATTGTGAAAGGAGCTACCATAAACCTAGATGTGCATGTATATTTGGAGTAGGATGAGTCTTACTGGTATATACCCAGGAATGGTATGACTTGGTCAGGTGGTAGGCTCATTTTGAGTCTTTTAAGGGTCCTCCACACTGATTTCCATAGTGGTTGTACAGCTTTACATTCCTACCAGCAGTGGATTCCCCTTTCCCCACAACCTCTCCAGGATTTGGTATCTTTTGTTTTATTTTCTTTTTCTTTTTGTTTTGTTTTTCACTAGCATATATTATCATGCATTCATGCTTTTAAATATGTGTTATGTTGAGTGATATGGGTACATCATTTGTTAATGTCTATTCTAGGGAAGAAGACTTAATTCAAATATCCAAATCTCTCCCGTCTGAGAAGAAAAGCAATATGTAAATGCCATTAAATCTTGTCATCTAAAAGTCATTTATCTCTTAGCTTAATTCTCCTTTCTCTTTTAAAAATATTTTTTATTGTTATTAAACTTTTTTCCATAAGTCATACATCATTTCTCAATAAAATCCAGAGTTGCTCCCCCTTCCATGTCCGCCACCCTACCCAAGTCCCTGCACTCTGCCCTACATGTCCTGCATCTTTTTCTGAATTTTTCCAGTTTTTTTCTTTCAGTTCTTTTCTTGTTGTTCTCTCCAACTTGTATTGCTACAGTATATATACATATATATATATGCATAGTTTTATATATACATAAATATATACATACATACATACACGTATCACTTGAATTGGAGGGTTGTTTTTTTTTCTAATAGATGTCATGTTTTCCTTAAGGAGGTGCTCAAATGTTCCTCCTTGGCAATCCCAAACAACCATCAATCCTGCACTTTTGTTCCATATTTGGGTCTTTCCCTCCCATGGTCCCCCAAATGAAGTCCAATAACCACTCATCCTATCTTAATACCCCTGTACTGGCTTCCATATTACAGCCTAGGTAGTCCAACAATGGCAGTCTATATTCTGAAGAGGCTGAAATCCTCTTAGCTGTTAAGTCCATAAGCTGGGTATCTCAGTAGTCCCCATTTGGCATTGAAGGTTTGGAGGATTCTTGGAGACACATGAGTCTTCACTCCATACTGGAAGGTTAAAAAGCTGTCTCATGTCTTTGAGGAGTGCTAAAAGTGGTGGCAGCCTCAGTGTAGATGCACTTGCCAATAAGAATTAGCCAGTCTTATTGAAGTGAGATGATATCTTAGAGTGGTTTTAATTTCCATTTACTTAATTATTAATGATGTTGGGCACTTTTTAAGATGTTTCTCAGCCGTCTTTACTTCCTCACTGGCGAAGTCTCTGTTCAGCTCTTTACTCCATCTTTTGAGTATGTCATTTGTCTTCTTACTTCTTTGTTTTTTGAGTAGTTTATATATTCTGGATGTTAATACTCTGTCAGATGTATCACTGGTGAAGGATTTTTCCCAATCTGTGGGTTTTTGCTTCACCTCATTGATTGTTTCTTTCACTGTACAGAAGGTTTGAGTTTAATGGGGTCCCAGTTGTCAATTGTTGAACTTATTTCCGGCACTGCTCTTGTTTGATTTAGGAAGTCTTTTCCTATGCCTATGTCTTGTAGGTTGCTACCAACATTTTCTTCTATGATCTTCAGAGTTTTGGGGTTCATATTAAGGTCTTTAATCCATTTGGAGTTGATTTTTGTACAGGGTGAGAGGTAAGGGTTTAATTTTGTTCTTCTACAAATGGTGATCCAGTTTTGCCAGCACCGTTTGCTGAAGATGCTATCTTTCCTCCATTGATCTTTTTTGGCCATTTTGTCAGATATGAGGTGACCGAAATTGTATGAGCTCAAATTTGGATCTTCAATTTTGTTCCATTGGTCAACAGGTCTGTTTTTGTACCAGTACCAGGCTCTCTTTATGACTATAGCCCTGTAGTATAATTTGAAGTCTGGTAAAGTGATCCCCCCTGTACTCAGGGTTGCTTTAGCTATTCAGGGTCTTTTGTTTTTCCATAAGAATTTAAGGATTTTTTCCAAGTCTGTGAAGAAACTCATGAAGATTTTAATTGGAATTGCATTGAATCTGTATATTAATTTGGGTAGAATGAACATTTTTATTATATTAATTTTTCCAATCCATGAGCATGGGAGGTCTTTCTATCTCTTGATGCCATCTTCAATCTCCTTCTTTAGGGGCTAAAATTTTTGTTGTAGAGGTCTTTGTTGCCTTTGGTTAGATTTGTTTACAAGTATTTTTTGAGGCTATTGTGAGTGGGAAGTTCTCCTTATATTCCTTCTCCAGTTGCTTGTTGTTGTTGTAAAGAAAGGCTACTGATTTTTCTAGGTTAATTTTGTACCCCACCAAACTACTGAATCACTTATTCATTTCTATGCGTTTTCTGGTGGAGTTTTTGGCATCCCTTAGGTAACTATTATATCATCTGCAAAAAGGAATAGTTTTACTTCCTCTTTTCCAATTAGTACTCCTTTAATTTCCCTTTTTTGTCTTATTGCCCTAGCAAGCATTTCAAGCACTATATTGAAGAGGAATGGTGATAGGGGACATGCTTGCCAGGTTCCTGCCTTTAAGGTGAATGCCTCTAATTTTCCTCTATTTAGGATGATGTTGGCTGTGGGTTTGTTGTATATGGCTTTGATTATGTTGAGGGATGTTCCCTTCAGTCCAATTCCCTCTATCACTTTAAACATGAAGGAATGCTGGATTTTGTTAAAGGCTTTTTCTGTGTCGATTGAGATTATCATGTGATTTTTGTCTTTCAGTCCATTTATATGTTTTATAATATTAATTGGCTTACATATGTTTAACTATCCCTACATGTCTAGTATGAATCCAATTTGGTCATGATGGATGATCTTTTTGATGTGGGTCTGTATGTGATTTACACATATTTTGTTCAGAATTTTTGCATCTATGTTTATTAATGAGATGGGTATATAGTTTTCTTTTTTGGTTGTGCTTTGCCTGGTTTTGGTATTAGAGTGATGTTTCTTATTTTAAATCCCAGGGATTAAACTCAGGTCATCTTTCTTGGCAGCAAGTGCCTTTACACACTGAGCCATCTTGTCAGCCCTCTTAAAGTTTCTCTTTAAATCCTTTCCCAACCACTTTGCTTCTCCATCGCTAAATGAGCTCTTCAGTGTCAGGGGTAATGACTTATTTATTTCTATGCTCATATTAATGACTGGCATATGGTTGGTACTTATTAGAAATATTTTTTTAAATGATGCCAATACAGAAACCATACAAGAAATTTAGCTTCCTTCATTTGACAAACAAGGGCAGTAGAAGAGTATACCTGTCAAAGCTTTTAGATTTGAAGATTGGAACTACAGAAACACTTAGTTATATTGATGCTGAAGGGACAAGATTTACATAATTGACAGTGGAAATGACACTGTGTGTAAACATCATCTAAGTCTGTCAACTTGAATGGCTGTACAAAATATAAATCCATTGGTTGCATGTTTAGAACATAAGCAATTAAAATATATATTTCAATAGGCAACATTTATGTCTTGGGTATATGGTTATGTGAATTTATTCATGTGAAGATGGGAAAAAATACTGAAAAATCTAAAACAGTAGGGAGCAAATACATTTGGCAAATTGTTTCCATAATGTGAGGACCGTTCAGGCTTTTTGGATTTCTTATTGGTATTAGCTTCTCACCTTCACTAGTGTTAAATGAAATGCTGCCCAAAGCACATTCTTAAATGTTGACCTCTTCTCCTGTACACCTGAAGAGCAAAGACTGGTGTTTCCACTTTGCCTCCCTGCAGGTGGATAATGGGCAAATCTACACTTGGCCACACTTTTATTTGTGAGCAAGGATGCAAATGTAGTCAGAAAAAGAACCATGTCTGGAACAAAAGCTCTTTTCTTCAGTTCTTGACTTTGATTTGTGATAATATCATAGTGTTGTGATATGTAAGATATATATATATATATATATATATATATATATATTATAGATGTATTATATGTCCATATATCCATGTCATATATTCCTAAATATTCCTGTAAAGATTGCAATAATGCAATGCTATAGACGTATGTGAATCCATGTATATATATTTATATATACATATATATGTACACTTGTATACTCATATGTGCATATATAGTCATGTAAATGAGATCCCAATAAGTAATGTCTCAGTTTTGTCATCGGTGTAGGTACATATGTGTGTTTGTCTGTTCATGTTCTACATACATCAGTTGCAGCTGGTCTTACAACCTCATGCACTGCTTCCATCTCTGACAATGATATTCTATTGACACAGATAAACAGAAGCCCTTGCTTTCTCTGTTAAAAGATTAATTTTTCATCATTATTATATTATTGACAAAACCATAAGCTCATATATATTGCCCCCAAATATGTGCCATAATATGATTTTTATGATGAGAGGTAAAAGCTACACTATGAAGTGAGTTGGAATTACCTTGTCTGATATATTGGTATGAAGGCAATTAATTGTTTTTAGTGACAAGTTGTTTCATTGGTTACAATGCACTTCTGTTTTATCACATTACAATTTAAGAATCTTTTGTCCTACACAAAAAAATGAGTAGCATATCAATCATCACCTAACAGGGTTCTCTTGATAATATTCACATTCTTTGAAAGTGAATCCAGTTCCTTTTGCACATGTCATAGATTCATTGCTGTCCTAAGGGCAAACACTGTCCCAGTGACAAATTTTTCAAAATATCATTTGAGTAAATGATAACTAAAATGGTGATTCAGATGAGAAGCTTGATTTATAACAGTTTTATGGTACCTAACATCAACACAGTGTCTAAAAAAGGCTTTCATTTTAATTGTCCTATTAGAATTTTTGAAAATACAGACCAATATGCAGAAAGCTTGTTATCCTAACTCAAATAAAATATATACTGTATATTGCCTAAGATTGATTCCTTTGCATATATATTTTCAGATATAGCTGCCTTTTATTTAAAATATCTAAGATAACAAAATGAATACGTGTACATTAATAAGTAGATCGCTTTTTACATGCATTATATTTTTCGTTTTGATTATGAAGATAGACTGCAAACATCCATGTGTATCAATAAACCTAAATTACTAGCATGGATTTCAGGAATGGATATAACTTTGTGTTGATGCATGTGATTTGTTTGTTGGGTATTCAGGTTATTTCCAAATCAGTTTTTTACACCCTGGCATAAAGAATGCACAAATTTGCAAATACAAATTTTTGTTGATTTTCTCTTTTCAAACAGTTTATCTCTACAGGCTAATTTGTGGGATTGATAAATACCTACTCTTCTATTTCAAAACCAATTTAATGCTTATGTGTTTGATAAAAGTATTAGAGTTTACCTCAAAATCTCCCTAGAGCATTGCCATACTTTCACACTGTGAGGCTGCTGTGCTCCCCTGTGTCATCAGTGAGAGTCTTGTGGAAATTTCCCTCCTGGAAATATTCCATTACACACACATTCTGTCTCCTCACCCCAGCATCGCCAAAGGAGACTTCTCTGCCGTTGTCCTTCCTGTCCCAAGGCCTTGCTCCTTTTTCCTTCTTTCTGCTCATCTCACACATCTCAAATTATTTATTTATTTATTTATTTATTTATTTATTTATTTATTTGGTATTTTTGAGACAGGGTCTCCCTTTAGTCCCAGTTGGCCTGGAGCTCGCTCTGTAAACCAGGCTGGCCTTGAACTCACAGAGATCTGTCTGCCTCTGCCTCTCTAAAATTATTTTTATACATGAAGTGTAGGACACAATTCTATAATTTATATTTTCTAAAAATAGGACTATCTAGAGAATCAACAGGAAAAGAAGAAAAGACCTTTACAGTTTGTACTCTGGTAAAAGAGACCACAATATTTGATATGTTCACTTTAAGTCTCTGGATTAACATCATATATTTTGCTTTATTATTAAAGAAATAATAGAAAAACTACCAAATAAATATAGGCAAAGTATCCCTTTCCTCACTGGGAAGAAAGTTTTTATCATCTTATACATTTCAAACTAGATCATACATATTAATTTAATTGCAAATATTTTAAACATACAATTATTTTTAGATCAAAACTGTATACCAAAGAAATATTTTCCATGTGTTTTTATATAAATTAACTTAATGTCTGTATTTATACATGATCCTATGTTTAGCCCCTTCTCTTTAACTGCAGAACACTGCAGATTCAAGTATATATGCCTAAGTCTTAACTTTTATTCAACACATTTTTTGGTCAGATATCATAGGATTAGTACATTCTCTTTTCCTTGATTTTTATAGATTCTCTACTGAAGATTTTATCTTAATTAATTACATCTTAATTTCATCATGATTTGAAATAGTAGGAATGAGATAAAACTCCATAACTTTTTAATGGGTTATATATCATTTATCCATTCATATGAATCAGGAATGTTCCCCATCCATTGCACACATGAAGAATATGATGTAAGCTTAACAAGGATTTTGTCTGTTGAGGAAAATGCATTTCAAAATAATATGATTATTTAAATGTTAGAATTTGGGTTGTTGGATTTTCAGGAAGTCAGAAAGAAGGTCGTGATCAAAATTTCCTAGGGACAATGCAATTAGACTCCATAGCATGAAAGATTGTTTTCAAATTTCAAATGAAGGTTTGGTTCAAAACATTGTTCACAAAAATAGTAAGCAGGGAAGTGCAGCTAGGCTAAAGGCTTGTTATGTTAAATGTGTGCATTTTGGGTTAGGAGAGCAGAGGAAAGGCTTTGATAAGTATTGAAATGACACAGAACAGCAGCCTAGATTCCTGAAAGCAACTTGCAGCTATATTATTTTCATGTAACAGGTTCATCTGCAAGGAAAACAGCCTCTGGTGGAGTCTTGGCTCAGCCATTATTGAGTGTTGTTCTTATGAATGACTTACTACCTCATTAAGTCTTAGTCATTTTATCTTTAGCAGGGAAGTATGGTATTGAGGACTTTACAGGGATTCCATGAAGATGTTTGAGATATGGTTGCCCTGTACATAGTGGACAGTGCACATAGTCCAGTGTAGTTTATCATAAATTGTAAATTGGTCATTACTATGTTCATAATTTCCTGTACACACCAGGAAAGCCTTACAGGGTTTGAAACAAGAGTGTCACAAGGTAATCTTCCTAATTTAAGAAAAAAATAACATACTGAGAATTGAGATAATAGATAGAACTAAAAGGAACTAAAGATGGGTCTTCTTTGGAGGGTGTTTTATTGGTTGGGTATATAGAAGGCGGAGTTGTCTTGTTATTGTTATATCTATCAGTTTCTCAAGCTGAAGTGACACAGTATCACAGACACGGTGGCCAGAAACAATGCAGATTGATTACTTATAGTTTGGGGGTTCAGAAATCTGAAAGAAAGTTTTAAGGGAATAGGTTCCTTCTGAAGGCTCTAGGGAAGGGTCACCTCCAGGCCCTTCTTACAGCTTCTGTTGAGTCTTTGGCTTGGGATAGTATAGCTTCAATCTTCGTGAAGTGTGTGTGTGTGTGTGTGTGTGTGTGTGTGTGTGTGTGTGTGCATGTGTTTGACCTTATTTGTGCAGCTACGTGGTGCCCACTTCACATATCTTTCTTACAATAAATATAATTACCCTGTTTTATTAGGAATGTGCCATACTCTAAAAAGCTCTTATTTTAATCAATTACATCTTCAACCTGTTTCCAAGTAAATTCATCTTCAGAGGTTCTTGGGATTAGAACTTTGACATCAAGTTTTAAGGGAACATATTCCAACCCAATGTATTGTTCTTTCTGACTTCAATATTTGTTGATCCTCTTTTCATGTTCCTTGGCACTGTCATGATTCATAGTTATAAATTAGAATTCCTTTAAAAAATTTGTTGTAACTCTAATTGCCTACACTAAAAAAATAGAAAGTAAACAAATAAATGGCTTGACTTTGCAACTTAAGGCACTTTTTCTGTTGGCTCCCAAACCCAACAGAAAAAAATAACAAAAATCAGAGCAGTTATTAATGAAATAGAAATAAAGAAAACAATACAAAGAATCAATTAGTCCAGGAGCTGGTTCTTTGAAAGGATAAACAAGATAGACAAACTCTTAGCCCAGAGTGACTACATATCAACAAAATTAGAGATGAAAGGGGAAATATCACAACAGATAACAAAAAAAGATACAGAGCATTGTAAGGGAATAATTTTAAAAACCTACACTCTATTAAATTTGAAAACCTAAAAGAAATTGATGAATATCTGAAATCATTGGAATCACCAAACCTAAATCAGTAAGAGATCAACAGCTTAAACAGATCCATAACATATAAGGAAATTGAAACAGTAATACAAAGCCTCCCAACTAAAAAAAAAAAGCCTGGCTCAGATGGATTAAAGGCAGAATTCTACTAGATATTTAAATTTTTTATTTGTATGAATGTACTGTCTGCCTGTAGGTTTGTGCACCCGTGTCTTGCAATGCCGCGGAGGTCAGAAGAGGGCGTCGGATTCCCCTGTAACTGGAGTTAAAGATGGTTCTCAGCTGCGCTGGGGATCAAACCTGGGTCCTCTGCAAGAGCAGTCAGTGCTCTTAACCGCTAGGACATCTCTCCAGCCCCGCTACCAGATATTTACAGAAGACCTACAACCAATATTAGTTAAGTAATTCAAAAGGATGTAAGCAGAGGAAATCTCCCAAATTCCTTCTATGAAGCCAGCATGACTCTAATACCCAAACCAGGTAAGCTACAACCAAAAAAGAAAACTAAAGACCCATATTCTTAATGAATATAGATGCAAAATTCTCAACAAAATAATTGCAAACTGCATACAGGCACACATAAAAAAGGTCATTCGCCATGACCAAGTTGGATTTATTTCAGAGATGCAGGGAGGGTTAAACATGCATAAATCAATAAATGCCATAAATCAGATAAATGGACTCAAAGACAAAAATGACATGGTCATCTCAATTGATGCAGAAAAGGCCTTTGATAAAATACAACATGCCTTTATGTTTAAAGTCCTAGAAGGAATTGGACTGGAGGGAACATCTGTAAACATAATTAAAGCTATATACAATAAAATCACAGCCAACATCATTCAAAGTAGAGAAAAATTAGAAGCATTTAAAGTCAGGAACCCGGCAAGGCTGCCTACTATCTCCACTCATTTTCAATGTAATGCTTGAAACTCTTGCTAGAGCAAGGAAATTAAAGACAAGAGAAGGAAATTAAAGGAATACTAATTGGAAAAGAGGAGATCAAATTATTCTTGTTGCTGGATGACATGATAGTATACCCAAGGGAAGCAAATAATTCCACAAGGAAACTCCTAGAAATTATTAACACTCTCAGTAAAGTAGCAGTTTATAGAATTAATGTACAATAATCAATAGCCTTTCCCTATGCCAATAACAAGAAATTGGAGGAGTACATGGAAACACTCCCATTTACAATACCCTAAAAAATAACTTGGGACAGACCTGATGAAAGGCATTAAAGAACTCTACAATGAAAATTTTTAATCTTTGAAGAAGGAGATTGAGGAAGACACCAGAAGATGGAAGGATCACCCATGGTCATGGATTGGAAGAATTAATATAGTAACAATGACCATCCGACCTCAAATAACACAATAACACACACACACACACACACACACACACATATATATATATATATTCAATGTAATCACAATCAAAATCCCTATGACTTTCTTAAAAGAATTAGAAAAAAAATCCTTAAAATTCATATGGAAAAACAAAAGACCCTGGATAGCCAAAGCAACCCTGAGCAGATGGGATTACTATACCAGATTTCAAATTATATTACAGGACTGTAGTCATAAAAACACCATGGAACTGTCACAAAAACAGACCCATAGATCACTGGTACAAAAATGAAGACCCAAACTACAGTACATGAAATTTCAGTCACCTGATATTTGACAAAGGGGCCAAGAGCATTCAAAGTAGGAAAGGCATTATCTTCAGCAAATGGTGCCACAAAAACTAGATCACCATTTGTAGAAAAATAAAACTAAACCCCTACCTTTCACCTTGTATAATCAACTCCACATGGATCAAAGATATTAATGTGAAAATGTTAGGAGAAAACCTTGGCAGTAACCTACAAGATATAGGTGTAGGAAAAGACTTTCTAAAGCAGACAGTATTTGTTCAGGAAATAAGGTCAACAATCAAGGAGCGGGACTTCATTAAATTCAAAAGCTTCTGTACAGTGAAAGAAACAATCAAAGAAGTGAAGAGAAATCCCATAGAACCAGAGGAAATATTCACCAGTGACACATCTGACAGAGTTTTAACATCCAGGGTATATAAACTACTCAAAAATAAAGGACAAAGAAAACAAATGACCCAATTAAAAGATGGACTACCACCGTCAGCACCAGCTACACCTCACCTGCCTGGAAATACTGTGCAGCAGAGGCAGCCATGTGCCTGTATATCCCAAATCTAATTGGCTATTGGCTCTCCCCTTGGAGAAATAACCCATGGCTGATGCCACAAGCTTACATCCTCTACAGGTTAGGAGATGTTATAAGCCACAGTAAGACCCTGTCATATTTAACAGGGGGGGAAATTGTAATTCATGGATTAACATATCCAAACATGTGTCTATGCTAAAGTAACCTACCATAACTATTAGTGCTGCTTAAATACCTATATATCTAATTGCTTGTTCTTCATTAGTAGGATCGAAAGGTTATTCCTGGACAAACTGTCAGCCCATGAAAGGAAACAGCCAGAATTGACCAGAGTCCAAGTCAACAGCTCCAGAGAGAGTGGACTGTTTTACCTCTCATCCACCTGTGCCCCTTTTCTAAGCCTAGGGAACAACCTGCAGAAGAGGGGGCGTGGTAGAATGTAAGGGCTGCGATTGGGGTGAATGGTGAAACTACAGCAATGTAGTCTGGACACTCATTTGATCAACTTGATTGAACAAACAACCTGTCACCCCCCACTGGATGGTGGGGCTGTAGGTGTTTGGGCACAACAGCCTGCAGATAGGTTTTGCATGAAGGATGCTTGTACTCATGGATTATCACTTATAGCTAAAAATGAAAAAAAAAACTGAGAGAAAGATGCAGGACAGTTATGGCAGAATGCATGATCTGGGATGGGGTGGGGGAGGGGGGGGAGGGAAAGGGAAATAAGCCGAAAAAATGTATGAAATGCACAAAGCATCAATAAAAACTAATTTAAAAAAAAATAAAGATGGACTAAATATCTGAACAGAGACTTCGCAACAGAAGAAGTAAAAATGGCTTGTATTAGTCACTTTTCTGTTGCTGTGATAAAACACCATGATCAAAGGAACTTATAAAAGGAAGAGTTTATTTGAGCTTACAATTGACAGTTCCAGGGAATTATAGTCCGTTGTGGCAGGAGGCATGGCGGCTGGAGCTGGAGCAGCAAGCCGAGGGTAGCATCTGGCAATGAGCACAGAGAAAGAGACTGGAGACAGCAAGGCTTTTTAAACTCACTAAGCCTGCCCCCAGTGACATACTTCCTCTAGCATGGCCACACCTTCTAAGACCTCCAAGAACAGTGCCACCAACTGGAGACAAAATGTCTGAATACTTAAAGCCTATGGGGGACACTCATTCGAACCACCACATGGCTGAAAAGCATGTTTAAAAATGTTCAACATCATTAGTAATTAAGGAAATGCAAATTAAAACCACTTTAAGATTTCATCTTATACCAGTAAGACTGGGTATGATCAAGAAAACAAATGACACTAAAAGAGGCTGTAGGGAAAGAGGTCACTGCTGGTGGGATTCCAAATTCGAGCAACCTTTATGGAAAACAGTGTGGAGAACTCTTAAAAGGCTAAAAATAAATCTACCATTTGACCCAGTCGTACCACTCCTGGGTGTCTACCCAAAAGGGTCATCATACAGCTGAGATATGTACACAACCATGTTTATTGTTGCTCATTTCTCAATAGTGAAGAGCTGGAAGCAACCCTAGTATCTCTCAACTGATGAGTGAATAATGAAAATGTGGTACAATTACACAATGGAATTCTATGCAGCAGTAAAGAAAGATGGCATCATAATTTTGCAGGTGAATTCATGGAACAACAAGCTGTTATGCTAAGTGAAGTAACACAGTTTCAGGAAAACAAATGACATATGGTGTCCCTAATTTGTGGATCCTAGCACCAAATCCTTATATGTAAGTCAAGGTGGGTAATTTGTTAGTAAAAATAATACCACATTGACTGATATTATTATAGATATAGCTTGAAATTTATGTCTCTATTTTCCTCGGTCCTAAGATTTATGAGAAAAAAAAATAAAGCTATTTTTTGAAAGCACATTAAAACATACATCAACTTGCCATATAATTTAGGAATGTAAAGTTGTATTTCTTTTAACCAACGTGCAAGTTTACTGTTAAACTATGAATCCTTATATGTGTTTTGGAATTAACCTATATTTTATTTCCAGACTTTGTAAATCTGGTTTATGTGTGGAGTGTATATGTGTATATTTTACAGTAATATAAAATTAAAGGGAGCAAAAATAAACAAGAAAAAAAAGGTGCGTTCAAAGAACAGGCCAAAACACTAAAACCCTGCACTGACAAGTTAAAAAAAAAACTGAGAAAATGATGCAAGACATGACTTAACATTTATGGCAGAATGCATGAGTTCAGGCAGGGGGGACAAGGAAGGCAGAGGGATCTAAATTTGACTAAGAAATGTTTTATGAAATGTAAAAAGCTCATTTAGTATTTTTGTGATTTTCATACAATATAATTTGATGGTATTTAGATCACATCCCTATGGTCATTTCTCTTTCCTGCCCTCCACCCAATTTAATGTACTCTATTATATATTATGTTTTTATATTTTATGTCTACATATATGAATACACACACACGTGTGTGTGTGTGTGTGTGTCCCCAAATATCATTCAGAGTGGCTCCATCCACTGGAGCCTGGTTAAGCTACTAAGAATCATATCCATGAAAGAGACTTATTCTCCCCCTCCTAGTAACTGTCAATTATGGTATTAAACTGATTCATCATGGCACATTGATATAACATAGATTAAGACATCCCTCAGCTCTCATCAGAGTAGCTTCCTTATGCAGCAGATGCTGATTAGGACAAAAACTAACAACTGCTACTTGTGCAGAGAGCAAGAGGCTATGCAATGTTAATCCCTCAATAGGATGCCTGTATCAAAGTTCTGCCTACCAAGGCTGAGGGACCATTTGGAAGAGAATACCAAAAGACTGTAAGAGACGGAAAGCTGGTCAGTTATTCATATGGTGACAGCTTGCACAAGTCCCATGCAAACTCAGACCACACAACAGACATTTGGAAATGGGTAAGAAACCACAAATCTAACTATGATCAGAATTCTTAATTAATTTCCAGAGATAACATAAGTTTTGTATTAAAAGTAGCTGTCTTGGTTTCTTTGTGTTAATCAGACAGATAACCCGCCATGGAAATACTTAACAAGTGTGAGTTGATTAACAAAAACCTTTATTCACAAATGTATGTAATCTTGGAAAGTAGGGGTTAAAACTATCAAGGAATATATGGATTTTAAAAACATAATACAAAAATCTTCTTTATAATATATATGATTGCTACTGCATCAGTAGCTATAGATCTATATCTGAAATTTAATGTACTAAATGAAATATCAGTTTTATTATGCTGGGATAATATTTTTTCCCCAAAATGTCTTTAAGTCGATTTTTCCTGTAAGCAGGAAGCAGATTTCTCTCTCTCTCTCTCTCTCTCTCTCTCTCTCTCTCTCTCTCTCTCAAAAGATAGATAGATAGATAGATAATTTAAATTTGGAAATTTTGAGTCTTAGATCTTAGTTTCTATGGATTTGAAAACAGTTATCAAAGCTCTGAACACATAAAAATAGCATAACAAGAGATCGGTGCCTGATGTGGTTCATTAACATTACACCTCAAGTGTGACATGGAATGTTATCTGTATATCAGACTATGTTATCTTATTCATTCCTTTCTTTAATCAGTGGCTCATTGCCTGATGTTGAGAACTAATTTAATCTTCTTAAGTCATATTTAAACTTAGACTAAAGATGAAAACATGATGTGTGTGCCTCCTTAACTTAGAGAAAGATTAAGAAACATCAGGTAATACATATTCAGATATACATATATAAACATGTGTACAATATATAAGGAAAAGTAAATTAGATCTTTAAATTAAAATGTGGTATTTTGAATTGTGGTGAAATGAAGAATAGATGTGAACCAATTGCTAATTATGAATTATTGGTTGTTTTGCTAAAGCTCTATTTATAAATAAAAATACAGAAGAAATGCATGAAGTTATTTTAGTAACAAATGTCATCATGGAAGTTTTACCTTCTCATATATTCAACTAATAAATAGTCCAGAAAGTCTTTTGCAAATTTATCAAAATGTCATCTTCAGGTACTGGGTTGGAAAATTAGTAACTGCTGAAGTGTGTGGCTGTTGAGAGTCACTCTGAAAATAGCCTATCAGCCCTCAACTTCTGGCAAGAAGCAAAGATGTTAGTTACTATTGTTGATATTTATAATCTCAGAAAATCTAAACATAAATTAATGGCTAAGATTCAAGCATCTATTTTATTGTAAATCTAGTTATACCAAATGAAAGCACTGTATAAAAAAGAACATAAACTGAAAAAGTATTGAAATAAGATGTAATACCTAACAGTAACATAGCTACTAGACAGCTTTATACAGCCTAATGATAGATTTCCTAATTTTACTATTAATAAAATAATGTGTGTTGGTTTTTAATGACTATAGGTTGATATATTATAGTTAACCCTGCTTGTACATAACATTCACCCTTTCTGCATATGTGACTATATGTATTTATATATATATATATATATATATATATATATATATATATATATATATATATATATATATATATATATATATATAAATTTATCAAATAAAATTTGGTTCTCAGACAAAATTGTCAGCAACTGGAGGGGAAAGCCACACTACCAGGGAGGCAGACATGAAATGACACCAAACCTTGTTCTATCTGAATAAGAAGTAACATAGATTTACCCTGTACATTTTGTGCTTTGTTTAATTTCCCAACATTCACACACCATTTTCCTTATACCTCTGATGCAGGAACTGAGAATCTGCTCTGTGTCTGACCATAAGTCAAGTACATACACTTCACAGTATGGGACCTGAATTTGAGTCTTCAGCAGTCATGGCTTTGGTGCACTGCATTGAAGTTAAAATAGTGTGTGTGTGTGTGTGTGTGTGTGTGTGTGTGTGTGTGTGTGTGTGTATTTTATCCACATATTTGTACTGTTGTGCACACACATGTGTCTAGTGTGTGGAGGATGAAGGTCAACTTCAGATGCCTTCTTTCATTGTTTTATTTTTCCTGTTGTTTTTCATTTTAATTCCTTGAGAATTTCATAAACTGTATCAGATCATATTCACCCCTCTCCCTCAACTCTCACAGAGCTCTCCTTTCCCTATGACACAACTTGATGCACTTATATTTTTCAAATGCCCATCCAGGCCAGTATGGGCTGGTCATATACACGTAGGTGCATGCCAAACTCTGGAATGTGGTCAACCTACCAGGAGTGACACTTTAAAAGACAATTGCTTTCCCCTTCTCAGGAGCTATATTGCTGATAGCTCCTCAGTTAGGTTTCGGGCTTCTGCCCACATCTTCACTCCTGCTGGGCCTTTGTCTGACTTGAACTTGGACAAGTTTTGTTCATGTTGTTATGACCCCAGTGAGATCATATGTGCCATTGCATTGTTGAGCCTGCAAAACAGTTTTAGACATCCACCACCTCTGGCTCTTAAAACCTTTCAGTCCACACTTCCACCATGATCCCTGAGGCTTGGGGAGAGGGAATGTAATAAAGATGTCTCATTATGATGGAACGTTCTGCAGTCTCTTCCTGTCTGCTCTTAAGACTAGTTGTAGGTCTCTGTGTAAATTACTATCAGTTTCACAAAGAAGCTTCTACTGTTGAGAGATACACTTCCCTTTGTGTATAATGATTAAATAATCAGTGGTTGGCTTAACGGTTGGCCCATTTAGCAGAATTTTTTTTTTTTTTTTCTTCGTTGTATTGTCTTTTTGAGACAGGGTATCCCTGCTAGGCTCCGAGCTGTCTGCGATACTCAACTCTTGTAGTTTCAACCGGCTGGCTTTGAACTCACAAAGATCCGCCTGCCTCTGCCTCCTGAGTGCTAGGATTAAAGGCATGCGCCACCACGCCTGGCTCATTTAGCAGATTAATAGTAATCCGTTCTCCCCTAAGGCTTATCACTTGCTTAGCCAGATTTCTTTGCCCTAGTAACAGTGCCAGGTATAGGTTTGAGCTTATGGATCAGAGCTTATCCAATCAGAAAGTAGTTGGTTACTCAGATCACATTCCTGCGTTTCTTGCACCAGTGAACATGTCTTTACAGGCAGGTCATTAATTTAGGACTCGAAGTTCACAGCTGGGTAAGACTAATGATCACTTTTCTGGTAGTGAGCGCAGCACCCTCCAGCACTCCGAAAGCCAACTAGGTGGGCAAAGCTTCCAAATCACCAGCTGATTCCTCCGTATTCTATGCTCAAGTAGATAGTGTCTTCAGCAATAGGCTCTTACCAGAAATTTCTGGAGAGTAACCGAGAGCAATAGCAATCTTCTGTATTCTATGGGACCTCACTGCCCAAGAAAAAAGGTAACCTACCCCTGGCTTTTTATTTGCTAGCCTGTTGTGACTAGTTCTGGCTTCTTCCCCCACTTTATAAGATAATTCCATTTAAATTCTTTTTATATGTGTGCAAGTATGTATTTTAGGAAGCTTCTACAACTGCAGGTTTCCATATGACTTTTTCCTAAAGGTCTTTATTTTTAGTTATTCCTTCTGCTATTTCCTCCTCCAGCCTCCACTCATATCCCCGCCTCATTTAACTTTTCCTGTTCCTTTATTTGCTGTAAAACCACTGCATCATACCTGACCTCTCAGTCTTCATTCCACATGACCTCTTAATTTCCTGACTTCAATTTCAAATACAACACACATAGCTAAAAAATTCCAAGCTAGCATCCACAGATGGGAAGAGACATATGACATTTGTCTTTCTGGGTACGGGTTTCTCACTCAGAATATCTGTGTCCAGTTCTACGTATTTACCTGTGAAATTTCTTAACACTTGAAGAATATCCCATTGTATAAATGTACACATGGAAATCAGTGTGGAGTTTCCTAAAAATGCTAGAAAGAGATCTAGCTCTACCACTTTGGGGCAAGTACCCAAATAGTCTAGAGATTAGCTTATTGATGTTTATTATGGTCACAATGGCTAGAAAATTGAAATGAGTTGTCTGTCAACTGATGAGTGAATAATGAATATGTGGAACATTTCCTCTTTGTTTCCTGAGACATGGTCTCTTACTAAAACTAGATTAGCTAAACTAACTGGCCAACAAGCTTCAGAGACCATGCTATCTCCACCTCCCCACCTAAGATTACAAGTATGTGCTGCTGTGCTCAATATTTCACAAGGATGCTGTCAAACTGCACTCAGGACCTCATGCTTGTGGGGAAAACACTGTCCTGCATGAGTCATTTATGCAGCTCTAAAATGATATAAGATATGTATTAAACCTACACACACACACACACACACACACACACACACACACACACACGTGTGTGGGGGGGGTTGTGAGACAGGGTCTCCCTGAAACCCCACCTGGCTTGGAACTCCCTATGTAGACCAGACTGCTCTCCATCTCACAGAGATACTTTTGCCTCTGCAATCTGAATGCTGAGATTAAACCATACTGGGCTCAAAATATTTTTATCGGTGATTGAGGACTTTAATCAGAGTTATAATAAAAAAAGAATGCTTTAATTGGTCTTTAAGAATTTAGCAGAGATTAATGCCTGTGATTTCTGTGGCACTTTCCTTCCAAAGGGGATGTGTGGTTTTCCAAAATGCCCTCATTGTGTACATATCAGAGCCGATGAAGCTGATATTAATATTGTAGGATCTGCATGAAGCCAGTATTTACAGTGGTATCTGTTCTGATACTGAATAATACAGAAATCCTTGGTAAGTGAAGATAAGAACAATTTCTGGCTCTCAGAGGCTTTGAACATGTTATCAAAGCTCACATTATCAAGCCTCTGTGTTTCATTAGCAAAATGGGATGCTGGTAAAATTTCTTAGATTTAATATAATTAAATAAAAGAGACATATAAATTGTCTAACAGAATCTTGACAAATTCAAGAAAATATAGTTTGCCTTTTCTTCTTCCTTCTTTATTGGACACTTCTATCAGTTCATCTCAGAGTGTTGCAATCAAACATAGCCGTGTTCACCTCAATGCCTTGTTTATACTCTATAATGGCTCAATGCTCTACTTGAAAATCATATTGCAGGCTGGAGAGATGGCCTAGAGGTTAAGAGCGCCGACCGCTCTTACAGAGGACCCGGGTTCGATCCCCAGCACCCACATGGCGGCCAAGAACCGTCTGAGACTCCAATTCCAGGAGAACTCCAGTTCTAGGGGAATCCGAGACCCTCTTCTGACCTCCGCGGCATTGCACGACACGGTGCACAGACCTGCATGCAGACAGTACATTCATACACATACATAAATAAATAAAATAAAAAATAATCCCTTCTATTAAAAAAAAAAGAAAATCATATTGCAATATAGTTCTTCTGACTATTATTATTATATTTATATTGCTTTAAAAAGATCAATGTCACTTGGTAACAATAGCAGTGATTATATATTACCATAATTTAGGACCCATTCTAGCAGGATGACATTTATAACGCCACTGTATGTTGATACTAGTTTACATCTTATCAATCGAGCTCTCAGAATAAAGGGATCATGGATGACCCGATGGCTACTAAGACTATTAATGGTAAGAAAATAGAGCTAATCTGTGATAGGACTTAGTTATTTTTAGATACTAAAGGAAGAGCTTTAGGAAATAATTTGAGTACATTCCAAAATATATATTTTTACTATTGATATTTTTTCCCTCATGGATAATCTGGAATACCTACATATTGCTATACATGGTGAGAATGCTGTTTGCTTGTTGCTGTGAAATGCACTATTCAGACAAAGAATTAAATATTAAAATATTTTGAACACTATTCATTTTAATCCTTTACTAAAGCAGTAACTATGTACTAGAGCTGGTGGACATTTGTAATATATACTGATTTTTTAGTAAGCATTAAAACGCAGCCTGCATCAGTGTTTGAAAAACTGGTCTGGTCTCTTAACAATCTTTTCTGCTGACCATGATTTTTGCAGTGATAATAAAATGAAATCTTGCAGGAAAAAATGAAAGTATGAAACTTGGTGCTTGCTAAGTATCTTACCCACATTATTGCATTTCAGTTTTAATGGACCGAATGAGAAGGAGGTCAGTGGTAACATCCTTACATGAGGAAGCTGGTGCACAGAACAGTCTAAACATCCTCACAGTGTCACACAAGTCGTTGTACATAGGGGCAAATTCTCTATGTTTCTATCTTCAAAGGCCCCGTTTCTCATTATTATCTTTTTATGAATCAGTTACGTGTAGTCATTAATCATTGCTAGTATCAGAACTCCATGCAGTATTGAGGCGGGTGGACACTAAGCACAATTTTAACTCTACTCTTTTGGTTGACTTCTATAAAAGATGAAAGAGAACATAAAAACGGTTAGCAAATAGTCTAGCTTGAAATTTAGTGATAACAGGTATGTACTGTATGACAAAGAATGGCTGAGCCCTTACTTTCTCCCTAACTGGACATTTCCATCACTATGGAAATGAGGCGGCTCCAGCTTTGGGAGTTCACCTGACTTCATGAAAAATGTGAATCCTCAGTGTTTGAGGAACTGTCTGGAGGACTGCAGAGCGTGGCTCCTTAATCACTAGGCTACAATTGGAAGTCTTGTAGGGAAAAAATTATGATAAAATTTGAACTTTATATTCAAAGCTATGGGAAATTTGTTAAAGAAAAAGAGACTATCCTTTCAAAAATGAACTTCTAATTTTTTATATCTCCATGAGAAGCCAATACCATTGAGTTAATTAGGTAATAGTATGGTAAGAAATTGAAACTTTTTAATCATTATAGTGGCTTTTAACATTTCTAGTGGGAAGACCTTTCCTGAAGCTAATTTTTCCAAGTGAGATAAGAAAAATTAGAGTCTCAGATGGGCTGAGATATAGGTTCATAAACTTAGAGGAAATTACCCAGTCTTTCTAGCCACAGCAATTTGTAGTTGTAATAATAGCTACTTAGGGTATATTTTTTTAGAAGAATAATTTGCATAAGAGATTTATTTTCTTCTTTTAAACCAGAAGTCAATATGTGTTGGTGCAAGTGAGCCCTAAAGGAGCCCACTTCTAATTTTGTGAAAAAAAAAAACAAAAAACAGAAAACAAAAAAAAAGTTTTGGACTGAGAAACAGTTTTGTAGCACAGACATGTGGTTTAAAATATTCACCATCTGGGGCTGGAGAGATAGCCTAGTGGTTAAGAGCGCCGACTGCTCTTGCAGAGGACCCGGGTTCGATCCCCAGCACCCACATGGCGGCTGAGAACCGTCTGTAACTCCAATTCCAGGAGAACTCCAGTTCCAGGAATTCCAGGAGAACTCCAGTTCCAGGGGATTCCGACACCCTCTTCTGACCTCCTAGGCTTTGCAGGATAGGGGTGCACAAACCTACATGCAGACAGTACATTCATACACATAAAAAATAAATAAATAAAATTAAAATATTCACCATCTAAGCATTTGTAGAAGAAGTTTACCAAGCCTACACTACATGGTGCCCCTATGCAATTCTCATATCTCCCACCACACATTCTTGCAATAAACATTTCTCAAATGTTTTTTTTTTCTATTTCAGATGAGTATCAGCATGGAAAAAAATTATGATTTTTTTTTGCTACAAAATATTCGAAATTTTTATTAATTTTATTTTCTGTGGATGACTGTATCATCTGCATATATGTAAGTGCACCCATGTCGTGCAATGCCGGAGGGTGTTGGATTCCCTGAAACTGGAGTTACAGACGATCTTAGGTTCCATGTGGGTGCTGGGAATTGAACCTAGATCCTCTGCAAGAGCAGTCACTTCTCCTAACAGCTGAGCCATCTCTCCAGCCCTGTTTGTTTATATTTTTGATACCAAGTTTTTTGCCGTTGTTATTTTCCATCAAATTATCTAAAGTAACATAATAGAGTTGTTCCTATGGTGACTAGGAATTTCATTGACAGTGTATACATTTTGGGTTTTTGAGACAGGGTTTCAGTGTAGCCCCAGCTTGTTTCTCAGAGATTTAACGGAGATCAAGGCCAGCCTAGTCTACATAGGCTACCTAGTCTGCCTCTGCCTCTCAAGTCCTGAGATTAAAAACATGTGATTCCATGCCCAACAGCTGGAATTTATTAATCCATAAGAACTAGGTGTTCTGAGGCTGTGACTGGGGTGGTTGTTCAACCTACAAAATGCTTGCCTTGTAAACCTCAGGACCTGAGTTTTGTCTCTAGAATCAGTGTAATAATTCCAGTCTCAGTAACATGCACTGTAAGACAGTGTGAGGCAGAGAAGGAAGGATCCTTGGATGCCTTGGCCAGCCAACCTAACCTAAATGATAAGAGACTATCTCAACGAAGATGGACTGCCTTCCTGGACTTGACACTCACTCGTATGTGCATACACACACATGCATGTCCCTATGCACACAGACATGCACAGAGATACAAACACATATAAAGAAAAGAATATTAAGCTTTGTGGTTATTTTATAGGAAGAGAGAGTAATTGGGAAGAATTCTTAATCAGGTCTTAGAAATTTTTTGTGTATTCTCTATATATTTTTCTTAATATTTTGATCTGAATATGAGTAATATCAATAAAATATTTTTCCTGGGATTTTTTCCATCAAATACGATTTTTCTTTAAAAATGCCAGAATTTTGACTCACTTAACTATGTGTATCTTTCCATTGACAATCTGCTTCAATCTCCAGGACTGAGCATTAAAATGAACCTAGAAGCTTCAGAAACCAGATTTAAACTGAGCAGTATACATGGACAGAAAAAACCTCTGACCAGGGCCTTACATAGAAATATCCATCTGAGCATCAAACCATAGATAAATGGGGAAAGGGTCTGAAAGTAAAGAAATTGTCACTTTAGCTGAGTTTTAACAGTTCACTTACTCTCAGTGGCTTACAATACTGCATTAACTTCATATATAACACCAGGAACCTGGCTAGTCATTTGGTCATTATCAGATTTAACATTTGAGAAAAGCATCTCAAATTAATGCACACATGACAAAGAGTTAAACAACTGTCCCAGGCTCACACAGCTTAGGGTTGCACACACACTCATTTGATACAAGAGCTTACTATCCATCCTAACTTGTCACTTTTAAATGAAGTGTACTAGAAGAAATGGGCTGGCACACTACTCAACAACAAAAAGGAATGAATTATTGATGCAAGCAGCAACTTGCATGAATCTCCAGAGAATTATGCTGAGTGAAGAGCCAATCTCCAAAGATTACACACTCTGTGATTCCATTTATAAAACATTCTTGAACTGACAAAATTAGAGACGTGGAGAATAGACTAGTCGTTGCTAGGGGTGATGGAAGAGCATGTGGGTAAAGGCACTGTTGGTGAGGTGATGGCATTGCATCTCAAGTCATGTTGGATGAATCTGGGCCCTGGATACGAGACAAAAGAACATAGAACTAAACTCTTAATCACACAGGTACAACTAACACTGGAATAATCTGAGTAAGATTAGCACAGCAATATTATCTAGTTGGGATCACTCACAGAAATGAGAAAAGAATATAAAGAATCTTTCTATAATATTTCTTTAGAGCTGCAGGCAAATATACAGACACTAAAAATAAAATAGTTGAATAGAACTGCTAATACATAGCAGAAGAACTTTGGAAAGGAAATCTGTAGGGAGCTTTGGAGCCAGCTGGTTTTCCCTCACTGATTTCTTAGTAGTCAGATAGCTGAAGTAGTGATGCCTTTGACAGACTGACGCATGTTAGGAGGCCAGCAGGTGTTTAGCAGTAAGGTGAATACATGGAAATGGGAACAAGTAGACCCTGGCACTTGGGACAAACCCTGTTCAGTTCTAATTCAGTGTTTGTCTTGTATCTAATTCCCACAGGAAGAACTTAAAGTAGTTACGCCTTCTTGAGCTCTGAATGTGGCCACGTAGCTCCTAGCAATTGTTAATATATAGATTATATATGTGCATATTATATGCATATATGCTATGTTTTGTAGATAATGAGAATTTTGTATTCAGTTACAAAAGTGATATAGCAAATGAATTGATTTTAGTAACTTCATAGAATTAACACTATATTGAGGTGAAATATATTTTTTAAATTGTGAATACTGAGTTATAACACTCTGGAAATATTAAGTATCTGCCTTTAGTCTTTCAATTTCCTGAAGTTCCATTGCATATCTTAGAGTATACCAAACAAACCATTGCAGGTTTTCCCTTTATTTATTCGTTTGTTTCTGTCATGAGTAGACAGCCCTAGGAATGTGGAACAGTTTTCTGTCCCTGTTTTGGTCTCTTTGCTTTCTTTACCAAGAGTGTCACAGTCTCAGTCATGTCTTCTGTGGGAGAATTAAAGAACTAGAAGGGAAGAGCCTGCTCCTTTCAAAATCATGAAAAACACAAAGGAAAGCCAGAGAGAGAGAGAGAGAGAGAGAGAGCTGCACACCGACCAGACAACCGACAGGACCAGGGAGGGCTGTGTAGGTATCTCAGAAGCTGTTGAGTGAAAGTTTACTTTCATCTGGCCATAAAGATCCAGAGATCAGATCAATATTCACGTCTAGAGATACAAGTTAACTGAGGTTAAATGTTCTCTCTGATCAGATAAATGCCATCTTCTANAGAGAGAGAGAGAGAGAGAGAGAGAGCTGCACACCGACCAGACAACCGACAGGACCAGGGAGGGCTGTGTAGGTATCTCAGAAGCTGTTGAGTGAAAGTTTACTTTCATCTGGCCATAAAGATCCAGAGATCAGATCAATATTCACGTCTAGAGATACAAGTTAACTGAGGTTAAATGTTCTCTCTGATCAGATAAATGCCATCTTCTATCTAAAAGTAACTTCATGCTGGCATATATTTAAAATATTTTCCTTTCTAAAAATTGTTATGTTTGTGTGTCTGGCAGATTGGCATATGCATGTGAGTGCACCCATGAGGCACCAAATAACCCTGGAGCTGTGGGTACAGGTTGCTATGAGGTGATGGGAATTCAAGTCAGGTCCTCCAGATCAGTAAGTGCTCTTAACTGCTAAGGTATCTTGCTAGCTTTCAATGGCATAATGTATTTAGGATGTCCAGGCCAGTACAGAAAAAACATACAATATAATATTTTCTCATGGACATTCCATGGATTCACTGGTATTTAAGTTGTCTGCTTTCATTTCTTATTTTAAATTTATATTAATTTACTAATATGCTTGCCATTTAGAAATTTCAAGTCATCTATAAATCTTTGAGAGAAATTTATTTTGACTTCTTTACCAATATTTTTCAAAAAAGTAT
This sequence comes from Rhizomys pruinosus, assembly GCA_009823505.1. Taxonomy (NCBI): domain Eukaryota; kingdom Metazoa; phylum Chordata; class Mammalia; order Rodentia; family Spalacidae; genus Rhizomys; species Rhizomys pruinosus. Next base: position 1,958,056 of record VZQC01007611.1, read on the forward strand.
AGTTTCTTAAAGGAAGACATTAATTTTATTTCCTATTTATAATCTAAATTAGATTTAATAACTTTGTAGTCAGTCTGTCAAACTTGTGAATTATAAGCATTCATTATAATATTTTAAACAAAGATATATATATATATATATTTATATGAAACAACCATAAGAGGATTGACTATATTCAACTGAGTATTATATCTTCTGGACTTCTAATCTTCATGACAATCTTCCAGACAGAAAAATGAAGAGCGTGTGTGTAATAATTTAACTTTGTATTATTGACACTTTCTAGAACAGTTTTCTTTCCTTTTGCACAGACCTGTGTGCAGCATGGTATATGTGCAATTTCCTATTTGTCCTTATCTTGCTTTCTATGGAATCATTTGTGGTATCAGGTGTTGAAATGGTTTCTGAATTGATATACAATCTAAATCTTCAACTTGAGTGTCCACAGTCCTTTAATATAGCAAAGGCACATTGTTCTCACAGAGACTCTGATATAGTTATTCAAAGAGCATTTATTGTAGGAACCAGATGGCTCAGTGGGTTAATTGTTTGATATTTAAATATATTTTGGATCCCCAGGACTCACATAAAAGTGAGGTACAATGTTTTCTTGGACAGAACAGGGCTGGGGCACATCTGAACTCACAGTATTTGTGTCAGCATGCACAAGCTGAAGTCAGACAAAGCCGCAGCATGGAAAGGGGAAGCGGGTGAGATATTCCTCTTCTAGCTTAGAAACTATTGGCAATTGATAGCTTCTGGGAGAGCGAGGGTCAGTTTTCTCAAAGAACTTGGCCCCGGGCAGACTGAGCACCTGCCAGCAGATGGTCACATACTCAAGATTATATGGGCAGTACAAAGTGGACTTGATGCACTAAAAAAGAAAAAGAGGGGGAGCCAAAGTGGGTTGATAGAGCAATGGCTATGTATCTGTGATGAGTTCTTTGAGGGACAGAGAATATGATCAAGGTGTATTGTATAAATCCCTAAAAGAACTAATAAAAAAAATTAAAAGCCGAGCACCAAAGGGTGCTTCTGCAATGCCAGCGCTGGGCAGACAGAAGAAGGCATATCCTCTAGGCTACCTGAACAGCCAGTCTAGTGAAAATGGTGAGCTTTAGGTTCAGTGTGTCTCCCTGTCTCAAAAAATAAAATGGAGAGCGAAAAAGGAAGACATATGACATCAACCTCTGCTATCTATGTTGTCCATGTGGAGGTGCAAGGCAAGTGCAGGAGCACACACACATGTACACCACCCACAAACAGCATCTGTTAAGTGCTTTCTATGTATCAATTCTTGCTTTGTACTAGGAACAAAGCTTTTGCTCTGGTTTTTAAGAAATGTGTATTCTGAGCTGGGCGTGGTGGCGCACGCCTTTATTCCTAGCACTTGGGAGGCAGAGGCAGGTGGATCTCTGTGAGTTCAAGGCCTGCCTGGTCTACAAAGTAAGCTCCAGGCCAGCTTGGGACTAAAAAAAAAAAAAAAAAAAAGAGACCCTGTCTCAAAAGACAAAAAAAAAAAAGAAACGTGTATTCTGGAATGTGCATTATGTAAGACATGATCACAATGTAGAGATTAAGTCTATGCATCAGTACAAGGGGAAGAGATGACTGCCGGTCATGTGCTGACTGGGGAATTCAACTTTGCCTAGTTCCTTGAGGCTGTTCAGGAAATGGGGTGGGCTACTCAAAGCCACAGTCCTTAGCCAATGCACAAAAGTAGCATCAAGAGAAGGGATAGAACTTCAGAGCCATGGTGGTGACTGGGGTACTGCAAGTTCACCGTTGCTATAGTGACCAAAAAGAAAGTGAGGAAGTACTTGAGGATGAAGCTTCGAGAGGTATACTGGAGTGATATTTTTAAACAACTCTTTCACTAGAACTATGCTTCATTCTCTGAAAAGAAACCCATCATGGGCTATTTTTATCAGGGGAATGATGTGGTCATATATTCAACAAAGATCCCTTTGACAATGTGGAAAATATATTTGATGACAGCCTAAAGTCAGAAGACCGGGGATCTAATCTATTTGGGCACTACTGGGCATCAACTAAGGAAATGACGGTAGGAATTGAGAGGATGGGATGTTTAGACATATTGATTTGTTTTGTTTTGCTTTTGTTCTTTTTGAGATGAGGTCTCCCTCCACCTACAACTGGCCTTGAACTCATAGAAACCAGGCTGGCCTTAATCTTACAGAGATCTGTGACACCTGCCTCTGTCTCCCAAGTGCTGGAGTTAAAGCTGTGTGCCACCACACGGGGCTGGTTTAATCATATGTAGGTGGACTTGCTACTTCCCAAAATACTGTACTGAAAGAGACCAAAGAAGCTGGACATGGTGGCTCATGCCTTTAATCCCAGCACTCGGGAGGCAGAAGCAGGCAGATCTTTGTGAGTTCAAGGCCAGCCTGGTCTACAGAGTGGGGACAGCTAGGGGCTACAGGGAGACCCTGTCTCGAAAAGACCAAAAAAAAAAAAGAAAGAGACCAAAATAACTGATTGTCTCAACTGAGTCGCTAGTTCAGGAAGAAGAGTGGGGTTACACTGGGACCTGAATGAGCTGGAGTCATGTGTGCTATGCCTTTGAAAATACTGCGGAAAGAATGGAACCATCTGTGCCTATCAGCAGATGAACTGAGAAGGAAACTGTAATATATATATTATTCATATAATATATATTCATATAATTCATATAATAATACATATATATATATATATTATTCAGTCATAAAACTGTAATATATATATATATATATTATTCAGTCATAAAAAAAGAAAATACTGTGGAAGCCATCAGTTTTCGTGAACCAATCTATGTGGAGGTTTCTATGTGGAGGTTTCTATGTGGAGGTTTCTATGTGGAGGTTTCTATGTGGAGGTTTCCCTCTCCTTTGTTTTTGCAGCCTAGATGCCAAAAACAACAACAACAGAAATGTACAGAGGAGGGGAAGTTATCTATTGCTGATGAACAAGAACTAGATAAGTTGAAATTTTTAAATTTAGTTGACAGAGCCTTCTTCTGTAGCTCAGGTTGGCCTTGAATGATTTATCCTCCTGTTTCCCCAGAGCTGTGTGCATTTCAGACATTTCTTACTCAAATTTAGACCCACTCTCCCTTCCTTGCCCCCCACCCCACCAGAGCTCAAGCATTCTGCCATACATGTCTTGCATCTTATTCTCAGTCTTTTTTAAATTTTTCAATGCAGAAGTTTACTGTTTCAGTCAGTCTGTTTTGTTGTTGTTCCTTCCAATTTGTTTATATACGAAATATGTATAGATATACACTACACATGTAAACAATTATGACGTTTGAAAATAAACTATAGGTTCATTCCAAAACTTGTTTGGGAATTCACATTTTAACAGTAGAGTTGTATGCAGGTAAAGAAAAATATTATTTTACCTTCCTACATTACACAGCAAATTGATGAGTAACATCAGGTATTATGTTTACTAAAAAGAAAGAAAAAAATTATTCAGTTTGCCTTACAAATAGAGATTTGGTGCTAAGATCTGCAAATGAGGGACACCATTTTTTTTTTTCTGGGACCGTGTTACTTCACTTAGCATATCTTCTAGTTCCATCCTTTTACCTGCAAAGTTCATGATGTCATGTTTCTTCACCACTGCATAGAACTCCATTGTGTACATGTACTGCATTTTCTCTATCCACTCCTTGGTTGAGGAGCACTTGGGTTGGTTCCACTTCTTCCCTATTGTGAAGGAAGATGCAATAAACATAGATGTGTATGTATCTCTGCAATACAATGAGTGTTGTGGGTATATTCCCAGGAGTGGTAGGGCTGGGTCAGGTGGTAGGCTCATTTTGAGTCTTTTAAGAATTCTCCACACTGCTTTCCGTACTGGTTATAGGAGTTTGCATTCCCACCAGCAGTGAATGAGTGCTCTCCTTTCCTCACACCCTCTCCAGTACTTGCCATCCTTTGTTTTCTTGATGATAGCCAGTCTTACCAGAGTACGATGAATCTTAAAATGGTTTTAATTTGCATTAGCTTAATTATTAGCAATGTTAAAGACTTTTTTTTTTATTACCCAAAGTCGGTAATGTTGAAGACTTTTTAAAACATTTCTCAGCCATCTTTACTTCTTCATTTGTGAAGTCTGTGTTCAGCTCTTTACTCCATGTTTTGATTGGGTAATTCGTTTTCTTGCTCCTTTGTTTTAGAGTAGTCTATATACTCTGGATGTTAATGCTCTGTCAGATGTATCACTGGTGAAGTTTTCCTCCCACTCTGTGGGTTTTCTACTCACTTCTTTTTTTCTTTTGCTGTACAGAAGCTTTTGAATTTTATAAGGTCCCATTTGTCAATTGTTGACCTTATTTCCTGTGCAGCTGCTGTCTGATTTAGAAAGTCTTTTCCCACTTTTAATCCCAGCACCCGGGAGGCAGAGGCAGGTGGATCTTTGTGAGTTCAAGGCCAGTCTGGTCTACAGAGTGAGCTCCAGTCCAGCTGGGACTAAAGGGAGACTCTGTTTCAAAAATACTACCCCCCCCAAAAAAAAGGAAAGTCTTTTCCTACACCTATGTCTTATGTCTTGTAGGTTACTGCCAACATTTTCTCCTATCGTTTTCAGTTTCAGGTTTCACATTGAGGTCTTTGATCCATTTGGAGCTGATTTTTGTACTGGGTGAGAGGTAGGGGTTTAATTTTATTCATCTACAATTAATGATCCAGTTTTGCCAACACCAATTGCTGAACATGATATCTTTCCTCCATTGAGTCTTCTTGACCCGTTTGTCAAATGAGGTGGCTGAAATTGCATGTGCTAAGTTTGGATCTTCAAAATTGTTGCATTGATCGATGGGTCTGTTTTGTGCCAGTAGCAGGCTGTTTTTATGACTGTAGCCCTGTAATGTTGTTTCAAGTCTGGTATAGTAATCTGCCCTGCATTGCCCTTTTTGCTTATGGAGTGTCTCATTTTTCAATAATGAATTCGTGTTATTCTTGAAGTTAGAATCTAGGAACATATCTCTGGTGGTCTCTATGTTTTCCAAATTATCACACCCTGATAACCCAACTGTTTGCCTACCCTGTGTTCTTACCAGCATGGAGAAAAGCATACAGGGCTAAGTTCTGCTTCCTAAATTTGTAGATAGAAGTCTGGATAGACCAGGCTGAAGAAGAATCTGTGGCTGGGATGAGAATTTACTGTCATACGAAACTGCAAAAGTAGTGGAAAAATGTGTAAGATTTCATGTAAAAGAAGTAATGGTTGAACTTGTCTTGCAATACTATTTTGTGATGATGAGGGTGGAAAGAGTTGCTTGTGTAGGAAGCATGACTGAGTCTAGATTCACCTGGGAGATGGGCCTCTCGGCACACATGTGGGAAATTATCTTGATTGCATTACTTGAGGTTAGGAGACCCACTCTGTGGGTGGAGCCATTCCCTGGTGGGGAGTGTATAAAAAGGAGAAAAGTGTCTGACGTAGCATTCATAGCTCTGCTCTCTGACTGTGGGTGTGATGGAACAAGAGTCCTGCCCTGTCACGATGAACTAGAGCGAATCAGATAAATCTTTTGCCTTTCAAATTGCTTTGGGCAGGATATTTTTTTCACAGCAATAGGAAAATGAACTCGGATAGGAAACCCAATTGTTTATAGGTTTAGTCTCTGTGATATGTGTTTTGTTGTAATTGGGGTGCTGGGATTTAAAGCTAGGGCTTCCTGCATGATAACTGAGTACTCTGCCATCTAGCTGAGCTCCAATATTGCCTTATTTTTACTTTTCTATTTTTAAATTTATTTTCTTGGGGAAGATTAATATTTGGTAGTAGTATCTTTTAATTACAACTTATGAAAAATTCAGTAAAAGATACTGAGATTATAAAAAATTATGTTAATAATTTCCAGCTTTCTTAGGAATTTTACTCCTATATTGTTTCATGATAAAGTACCATGTATAGAGGTGATACCACTGTTCGACTTGCTGTTAACTGTCAACCTGACACAGCTATAATAACTGAAAAGAGAGTTTCAGTTTAGTGATTATCTTTATCAGTTGGGATTGTAAGCCTATCTGTGATGGATTATCTTGATTATTAATTGATATAGGAGGTCCCAGCCCTCTGTTAGTGCCACCCACCTTTCTTAGACAGGTAAGAAAACTAGCTAAGCATGAGTCAGCAACCAGTATTCTTCCCTAGTTTCCACTGCAAGTTCCTTCTGGAGTTTGCCAATGATGGACTGTAACCTGCAAACTAGGACAAACCCTGGTCTCTGCTAAGTAACTTTAGATGTAAATGTTTTATCACAGCAACAGAAATGAACTAAAAAAAACTACTAATTTGAAAAATGAGATATGAGATATTATTTCCAGGATTATCAAAAATATATCTTTGGTATTAAAAGTTACTACTGTCCTAATTCTAAAAATTCATATAGAAATTTGTGCATGGTACTGCACACCTGTAATCCCAGTACTCAGAATGACTAGGGAGGGAAGATAGAGTATTTGGAAAGAAGGAGGAGGAGGAATGAGGAAGGGGAGGGAGGACAGAGAAAGAAGGAGGAAGGAATAACAAGAGTAGGGAAAGAAAGAACGAAAGAAAGAAAGGAAGGAAGGAAGGAAGGAAGGAAGGAAGGAAGGAAGGAAGGAAGGAAGGGAGGGAAAGAAAAAGAATCCCACACTAAAAGCAAAGATTAAAAGTAACTGTAATTATTGGATCAGTTTTAAATTTAGTCACTCATCAGCTTTTAGAACAATGTTCTTTGTGTTACAAAATTGTTCAATTTTCTGAAAATGCAATTCATTTTTAATTCTTATTCTCTGAGTGTCAGGCAGTCCTGATTATCCCCTCTGCTTGGCAGCATCATTTCAGGACAGTGAACATACAGCAGTATGCCAGTGAACATACAGCAGTATGCATTTCAAAGGTGTTAATGTCTGATAATTGAAGAAGATACTGGTTGACAATCAGGTTAGACTTGTATCACCAGGACAGGCATGGAAACTTAAGTGACTTTTGGATCTACATAAACTACTTATTTCAGTTCTTTGTGCAGAACATTATCTGACCTAATACTAAATGTATATTTATTTTGTAAGTGCAAAAATAGGGTGAAATCGTGTTCTGGACAAATAATGCAAACTACTCTAGTTTTGACTTTATTGATCTACTTACTTGGAATTCAATTGGGGACATGATGAACTGGGTAGATTTTACTTTCATTTCACTTCACATTTAAAATATTTAATCATAAAGATTGTCAAGCTGTTTTATGTTAGGTGGTACTTTTGAGTGATATAACGCTCATCAGTATGAATTTTAGCTATCCACCTTTATTACAGATTTGTTAAACTCTCAATGTGTGGAAACAAGAATGACTGCTAATTGTGCATGTGTTCATTGACTCTTAAAAATGAATGCATGTTAGGAAATGAGCTAAGCAGCTGTTGTTTTGTATTCTGAACCACGCTGTTAATGTGATAAGGAAATAGAAATATGAACGGTTTTCTCTGAGTCGTGGTAATTAACAAGATGGCTTTATGGTCAGTGTTTGGGTATGAAAGGGACACATGCAGATTGATGTTTTTGATGGATAATAACTGACTCTTAGCTGTTCCGACTTTTCTGAAGGCAAGGATGAATTTGCACTGATGCTTCCTTGCTGTCATTCTTTTTTTTTTTTTTTTATTTTATTTATTTCTGTATGCGTATGAATGTACTGTCTGCATGCAGGTTTGTGCACCCGTGTCGTGCAATGCCGCGGAGGTCAGAAGAGGGTCTCGGATTCCCCTCGAACTGGAGTTCTCCTGGAATTGGAGTCCCAGACGGTTTTTGGCCGCCATGTGGGTGCTGGGGAACGAACCCGGGTCCTCTGCAAGAGCGGTCGGCGCTCCCAACCGCTAGGCCATCTCTCCAGCCCCCTTGCTGTCATTCTAAATAATATATTTCTGTGGCTCAAGCTGCTTTCAGTAATTATAAGTAGGTGTTTTGTGACAGTCATTCCTCTGGAGTCTTGGATGACGAATCTGTCCTTGGCTTCAGCAACCCTCCCTTGCTGATGGGATGGAGGTTCCTACTTGTGTCCTCTGTACCTCAGGCCAAAGTATTGCAACTTCTTTCTTGTCCTAGTTTTCTGGAAGAGTGTCAGAAAAACAGAACATGTTAGTGTTCTGATGAAAGGTTTCAGATTTAGACTCTGACAGCTAGTAGCCACTAATTAGGGATGTGACTAGGCAAATTTCTGCACTGGGCTCCTTCACTGAGACTAGGGATATTGACAGACAGTGCCTTACCTCACTAGGGCACTGTCATATTGAATAGGCAAGCATGTGACTTGGTTGGCAGGATGCTAATGACTGCCGAGTGATGCTGGTTATTGTACTCATCTTGTGCTTGGAAACACTTAGCTACCCTTGTCAGCCTCTTTATGTGTAAAATACTTGAATATAATACTTTTTAAAGTCTCTGGATTTGCAAAATCACAGAATTGTGACTTACTAAGACATGATGGTGTGATCCCGGTTTTAGTAAGAAAATGGAGTGGAAGTCTGTTATTCCCTATTTGAAGCTAGGCAGGCTTTTACTGGTGCTCGTTGGAGGCAATTTATTTAAAGTCCCACTGGTCTGTTTCTCATTTTCAAAAGAATGAGAATGCGAGTATAACCAATCTTATTGGGCTTTGAAGGAATAGAACAGCATAATATGCTACTTCCCGTGGTGGCTAGCATAATGAAGTTAAGAAATGCACACTCTTCTTATCATCAGCATTTTTTTTTTTAAGAAACTGATTTTTTTTGGTCTTTTTGAGACAGGGTCTCCCTGTAGCCTCAGCTGTCCTGGAACTCTCTCTGTAGACCAGGCTGGCCTTGAACTCACAGAGATCTGCTTGCCTCTGCCTCCCAAGTGCTAGGATTAAAGGCGTGCGCCACCACGCATGGCAATAAGCATTTTTTTTTTTAAATTTATAGAGTCATCATTTCATACTGTATCCTCTCTGGCTGGGAAGTCAGTTCAATCCTCCTGCCTCAGCGTCTAATGTTCTGGGAATTAGAGGTGTAAACTATCACATACAAATGAAATTTATTATTAAATGTATTCCCTGGATAAACTATTTCTATCCAATGTAATAACAATAGCTAATAATCTACATGGTGTGATTTTCCATATATAAGAAATTTAGGCATTTAAATTGTTGCCTAAGTTATCAATGAATTGCATACTCAAAAGTAAAAAATGTTGAATTATAAGGTTCATGTTGAAGTTAAATATTCCTTTAGTTGAAGAAAGCCACAAGATCTATTGTAATTTAAGAAGAGGTCTCCACTATGAAGGAATGTGTAGACATTTTTATTAAATTGTCAAACTAGATAAGTTGCTGCTCTGGCAATTGGCGACACAGATTAAAGTTACATTTTTCATTTTACGGCATTGTGTGTACAGCATATATTTTGTGTCCAGTTTTGTAAAAATTGATGTAAATACTGCTGCTCCTGTGTAGTATTAATATTCAGCTGGCATGCATTTATAAATGATGTAGAAGTAGCTATTTTGGTTCCTTTTAAAAAACAGAAATTTCATTTGATTTTCTTTTCTTTCATTTTTATTCCTTGTGTTCTCAGTGGAAGAAACCCCCATTCCTGTACCTTGGAAGCCTCCTTTCCCTGCACCTCTCCTGTCCCTTATGACTTACATGCTGCTTCATGCACTGTGTGTTGAAAACATCACATTTAGTGAGTGCTGCTATTATCTTTCTGGGAAATAGAGTAGAAATTTCCCCAGATCCCACTAAGCTCTCTACAGTGTGCTACTATTGAGGATGTGGAATTGCCTCCAAATTGAGGGATATCCAAGTGACAGAGTAACTGCTTCTGAGATATAGAAATTGTAGAAAATACTTGATTGGATATCAGAGAAGCAGTAACTCAAAATATTATTCACTTCTCTCTTCTTCAAGCACCATTTTCATAACGATAAAAAGCTAAATGATTTAATGTCAAGTAAATGACTTATTATGGGTACATTATTTGCTCTGACTTAACCTTAGCTCTCTCTCTGCCACTACCACACACATACACACATAATTAATGCACACATAACTATGTGATTTGTCTGATATAATCAGATAACTTATAAGAAAGTAGTAAATGTGTTGTGAGTGGTATCTTGATTCTTGTGCTTTATACACATTTTCTTTTTCTTTCTTTCTTTTTTTTTTTTTTTTGATCTTTTGGAGGGGTCTCCCTGTGGCTCCAGCATCCTGTAACTCACTCTGTAGACCAGGCTGGCCTTGAACTCGCAAAGATCCGCCTGCCTCTGCCTCCCAAGTGCTAGGATTAAAGGCGTGCACCACCAAGCCTGGCAACACGCATTTTCAAATGCACTTACTACTTTAATCCTTAATGATGTATTTGAGCACCATTTTGCAGTAAAGGAGTTGAAGTAGGGACACATGTTAATAGATGGTCTTCTTTATCCAGCTCCAATGGGTTCCAAGATAATGAATTATATATATTTTTGCCCACAATGTGCAAATTGTATTTATATTTATAAAATATATATTTATAAAAAGTGTACTTTACTTTACACAATGTAAATACATGATTGCTGAAAGGAAACTATTTTGGACCAATTATTAACTCTTCTAAGGAATTCTTTCTTTAATCTAGAAAAGTAATTATTTTATTATTGAAATTTACAGTGTGATCTCTATGAAACTATTATTAGAAATGCTAAATTTGCCTTTTGTTTTGTTTTGTTTTCAAATTTGCTAACCAGAAATATTAATGTTCTTCACATACTCAAATTGAATATAATTTTGATAATTTTACCAATTTATAGTTTTAAGTATTTGTAAGGTTTTTGACCAAATAAATGTAATTTTATTATAAAAGAAATCTTTGTTTTCCAGATGCAATAATGTCTCCAATTGCATTTTTTAGTGAAATTTAAATAATTTTTTTGGTGTTTTTGAGACAAGGTCTCCCTGTAGGCCCATCTGGCCTGGAACTTGCTCTGTAGACCAGGCTGGCCTTGAACTCACAGAGATCCACCTGCCTCTGCCTCCTGAGTGCTGGGATTAAAGGCATGTGCCACCATGCCCAGCATAAAATTGTTTTTTTAAGTGCTTAACTTTCCTACTATTCTCTGTGAAGAAAGTTTTGGTATATCCTACAGCACCTTTTCACTTTGAACTCAGGAAATAAATGGTGCACATTTGGCAAAGATTACTGCAAAGGTTAAAGTTATAACTTCTGTGTAGTCTTTTTCATGTCTCCATAATGGTATAAGACACAAGTATATAATTGTATTAGATGCAAGTGATATTAATTTCTCTAATTTACTTACAGAATGTTAGCTATTCATATAGCTATGCTTTGAAGAAGTAGAACAAAGTAAAGAATCTTTCTGATGGCCTAAGAACTCAGTTTGTGAAATGTGCTGGAAGGCTCCAGCTAGGTCCTTGAGTTCAGGTGATGTCCAGGTTAGACCCTATTGTAATTATCATTTGCTAAAGTGATTTACTTTCTGCTTTTCTGCTTGTTTTAAAATCGCATCTTGAGAAATTACATTAAATAGATCATGGTCAACATATTTGAAATCTGAAAGTTGACATCATTTTAATTAACTGGACATTTATCTCAGCTTATTATTTTCTTGCCCATGACAGTTAAAACTGCAAATCAAATATCTTAGCATTTAGTAAGTAAACAAAGGAATGCTATTCCAGAAATTGCAGGAGGTAAATAATCTTATGCTTACATGTGATAGTTTGGAAGTTCATGCTTTTAATGAAATTTTTTTGTTTTGTAAATATGTTATTCCATACAGATGTAATTTAATTTGTGAAACCACTTCATCCTCAATTTCTAGTACTAATCAGATCATTGTTATCATGATGTTAGTCCTCATCATTAACCCACCCACATGCCTTCCTTTTCAATAATGGAAACTTGTTGCGTAATGCATGGCTTGTATGACATTCGAGAGAGTCACAGGAAATCAGGTGATTGCTTCAGCTGAAAAATCAATTCCAGTAAGTTGCTCCCTGTATTACAATAGATACAAGATGAAGTTTATTGGTAATTACTAAATATAGTAAAAAACCATTAAACACCCTGTGGACTTAAAAATTTGAACATTTTTTATGTATGGTTAAGACATATTGCAGTATTTATGAGCCGTATGGGTTGAAGTAAATAATATCTTATGAAAATTAAATGTTAACCATGTTTTAAATGCGTCAATAACTTTAAGTATCCAGATCACTATTATAAAATTGCTCCCAAGATTCTCACACAACAATCCTGCTCAGTGGTTTTGAGACCCTAACAGTTGTCACGATTATCTATTATCTATGGTGTAGAACAAGGCTGCCAGGCAATTCATAAACCTGAGGAAAAGCAAAAGAGTCCATGACCACAGTTAGGCTTGACATTTATTCAAAGAGGCAAGCTGTAAGTGGATAGACTTGGAAGATACCTGTGTCAGGAAATCCCCTGAAATCCATGAAACTTTTTAAAGCAACCTGCAAGTACTCAGATTGGTGTTCCGGCTCACTGTGGAACAGGGACAGGGATTTCTATGTGTACTGAGACACACAGGTAAACCCGATATGAAGATTAGTGTGAGAACAAGTCTTTATTGTTCCTCCATCTGCAATGATAACATAATTAAAATAAAATTAATAGTGTTGGGGGCATACCTCAGTCTGTACAGCACTTGCTTTGCAAGCATGAGGATCTGAGTGTCAACAGTGCTCCCCATGTTGGTACATACTTAGAATTCCAGCACTGGGGAGGCAGAGACAGAAGGATCCTTGGGATTTCTTGGCCAGCCAGCCTAGTTGTGTCAGATTCCAGGGAAAGACCCCATCTCACAAAACAAGGTGCTGGAGAGAAGACTCAATGGCTAAGAGTACTTGATGCTCTTACAGAAGATCCATGTTTGTTTTGTAGTAGCCACATTGTAGCTTACAAACTAGTTGTTACTCTAGCTCCAGACACTACAATATATGTGTATACATAATATATAATATATAATATACAATATATAATATATATACTCATGCAGGCTCACACACACAAAAATATTAATAATTAATTAAAACACAAAGTGGACAGCTACTGAGCCATAGCCCTAAAGAGGCCTGCAGACAACACACACATGCACCACACACACACACACACACACACACACACACACACACACTCCTACACTTGTATAGGAATCTTTTCTCAAAAATACACATATGGAAAAAACTGAAAATAACTAAATAACTAAATAGATAAATAATATATTCTATAAATATATTCTTTACACTTTATTGCATGTATTAAAACCAGAGCTCATGAGGTGGAGTGAAGATTGAATTTATGAGAATAATAGACACAAAGACAGGGAAACCCTTACTGAATGTGGTCATTTCTGGATTGGGCCAGAGACTGGCAGTCTGTTTCCAAATCTGAACTAATTTTATAAGCAAGTACAGTGACCTAAAATCTAAGGTCAGACTTTGTTCTTTTGTTCATAACACATAGATGGTTTTTCATAATGTAATTTTGGAAGAATGATAAGATAACTGGTGAGCTAGAGAAATCTTAACTTGTCCTTGAATTGCAGAGATCAGGGTCCTTTTAATATTCTCTAGTGAGGAAGGAAACACAAAGTACTTTGTCAAAAAAGAATCAATATAAGGCCTGAATGAAATATTCTAGTGTTCAGTGGGTAAACATTTCTTTCACTCTCTCTTTTTTCTTTCTTCTGTTCAAAATGGAGTTTTATCTGTATTTTATTGCACTCCTTTTAAAGTCAGAATTACTGCTTCACTATGTGAATTCTGAGACTGAATTGAATGAGATATAAATGAAGGGAAAAACAGTTTCTTGGTGATTTTGTCAAGCTCTGCTTTGGGGGGCTTACACTTTGCTTTCATTTTTTCTATTACTTTTTTTCATTTTTTAATAATAAGTAATAATTTATGAGTACAAGCATCCTTCATGTAAAACCAATTTGCAAGCAGTTGTGCCCAAACCCACACAGCCCAAGGGCCCCACCATCCACCTGGGGGATTTGTATGTTCAATCAAGTTAATCAAATGAGCGTCCAGTCTATATTGCTGTAGTTTTTCCATTCACCCCAATCGCAGCCCTTACATTCTACCATGCCCCCTCTTCCACAGATTGTTCCCTAGGCTTAGAAAAGGGGCATGGGTGGACAAGAAGCAAAACAATCTACTTTCTCTGGAGCTGTCGTTTTGGACTCTGGTCAATTCTGGCTGTTTCCTTTAATGGGCTGATAGTTTGTCCAGGAATAACCTTTCAATCCTACTAATGAAGCACAAGCAATTAGATATATAGGTATTTATACAGTACTAATTGTTATGGTAGGTTACTTTGATATAGACACAGATGTTTGAATGGTATGTTAATCCATGAATTACGTTTTTTTCTGTAAAATATGACAGGGTCTTACTGTGGCTGATAACATCTCCTAGCCACTAGAGGATGTAAGCTTGTGGAATCAGCCATGGGTTATTCCTCCAAGGAGAGAGCTAATAGCCAATTAGATTTGGGATATACGGGCATATGGCTGCCACTGCTGCACAGTATTTCCAGGCAGGTGAAGTGTAGCTGGTGCTGACAGAGGAGTCTTGCTTGACTAAAGGAGACCTATATTTGCTTTATTGGTTTAGTGGCCTTTGATAACACTCTCTGGTATTCCAGAGACCAACTGTACACTTGCAAGTGCAGTCTCAATACATCTTTCCCATGCTTACATCAGGTGTTCGACAGCAGGGCCTTACCACCTCTCTTCTTGCAGGTATCCCAGTTTACAGGCAAGAAGCCTTTACCTTTTGGGGGGACTTGGATCCCCTGGCCAACATCTCCTTGGCAGAATAATCCATTGGTGATATCAGAGCTCTCCTGTATTAATATATTTTGCTTAAGTGCACAGCTTAAGGAGACTGTAGTTTTATATTTGGTTCCGAATAGAGAATTATCCTTTTCACAGTTCCTATATCAGTCAACTAAAGAAGGCAATTTTACCAGTTTTATAAGAGATTACACACCTTTAATCCTAGCACTTGGGAGGCAGAGGCAGGCAGATCTTTGTGAGTTCAAGGCCAGCCTGGTCTACAGAGTGAGTTCCAGGACAGCTGGGGCTACAGGGAGACCCTGTCTCGAAAAGACCAAAAAAAAAAAAAAGAGATTACCTCTTTAACAGTTGTCTCTAATTTACAGTTAGAGAGCAACCTCATCATCATCATATTCCTCCTTGCTCTATGAAGGAGAGGTAAGAAAATCTCTCATATTAAAACTTTGCGGCACCTAGAAGGTAAGTTTCATAAGGACTCATTATAAATAGTTGTTACAAGTAGGATCCACAGAGGGGTTTGATGCCTGTAGCAGTCTGAGGCTTTTCTTCCTTTCAATGTTCAGACAGACCAACCTTTCTGCTGGCACTTCCTGGTACATCCTACACAATGCAAAGCTGTGTCTTTTCTTTCTCAGCTGTTAAGTTGGTGACGTTTTGACCTGTGGGAACATACAAATCTTTTCCCATAGTTAGTTTTAAGATTTGAATTGCAAAGTTTTTGACAAAAAGTTTTCATATATATCTGTATCCCCCCTTTTTATTTTAGGTTTTTGTTTTTTGATGCACGAGTCTCAAAAAGGCAGTTGTAGTACCCGTACTTATAGGCAGGAATCAAGGCGCACATTTCATCAAATTCACCCAAGCTGTTTTATGTGATTGTAGGTCGTCAACTTGGGAAGTAAACTTAATTTCTTAAGTTAAATCATTTTACAAGTTGTGCTGGATAGCTTTAGTGTCAACTTGACACACCTGGGTTGAGGGAGCCTCAATTAGGGAATTGGCTCCATTGGATTGGCCTGTGGCCACATTTGTGGATTATTGTCTTGATGGTCGAGCAGTGTGGGAGGGCCCAGCCCACAATGAGTAGTGCGACCCTGGGCAGGTTGTTGTGTACTGTATAAGAAGGCAGGCTGGGCATGAGCCAGGGGAGCAAGCCAGTGAACAGCATTCCTCCATGGCCTGTGCTTCAGCTCCTGCCTACAGGTTCCTGCCCTGAGTTCTTGCCTTGGGCTTCCTGAGTGATGAACTGTGACCCAGGAGATGTAAGCTGAATAAACCCTTTCCTCCCCAAGTTGGTGTTGGTCAGAGTGTTTTGTCACAGCAATGGAAGACAAACTAGGACACAAGTAAAAGAGAATGCTATTATGATGCAAAATTTCCCAACTTACAGATATAGTTTTGCTTATTCCTACGTCTGTTAGCCATACAGAGGAGACAGCCAGCTCTGCCCAAGTGACTTGTTAGTAGGCACCTGCAGGAGAACCTCATTATGAATCTGAATTGTGTTATGGTGTCAGAGAGTAGGAGTGCATGCTGGGTTTTGTGAAACTCCAAGGCAAATTCCAGAATCAGGATATTTAAGTCAGATTTTGGACTTTGCTGTGTACTTACAGAGCCATGATCATTTCCCCAGAATGCTGGCTCTCAATATAATAGACCCAATAAGTTCTTCTAATAAGATCTTTTGTAGTGCACTTTTGACAAAAATGAAGTTAATAGAAGATATTTTCTTCCCACACATGTGATTTTAAAAAGTAATTTAAAAATGATATACTTTGTTATGTAAATGCATGGGTCTGGCTTCCTAGGAGATAGATGAAGTAGTCCCAGGCTTATGCCTTTTCATAGACTTGCTAAGGTAGAATGGTTGAAATGTAAATGGATGTAAGTGTGTTGTGCTGGGATTCAGAAACCAGGAGCTGCTCCACTGCCAATCACCCTGATGTTTCCTATGGTAACTGACTCTGCATAAATCTCTGAGGAATAAAATAGACACTGTCCCTGAGCTTATAAAGTAGTTGTATTTGGGCAGAATTCATATTTATATTAAAGGATGTGCAAAATAAAATCAGGCAATTGCCTCAAATAGTTTTATTATACATTTTTTCACTCAGTATATATATTGGAAACAGTGTGAGATGTAAGAAAATTCTTCATGTATATATGTTTGAAATCAGGATCATTCCTTTCTCTCTCTCTCTCTTCTTCCCTCTCTCCTCCCTCTTGTGTATGCACAAGTGTGTGAGTGTGCCCTCTTATGCACACACATGTAAAGGCTGCAACAGGTTATCTCACATCTTACTTTATCACTCACTGCCTATTATTCTTTTGAGAGTGGGTCTGTCATTGAAATGAGAGCTCACTGTTTTGGCTAAGCTCAGTATCCTGTCTCTGCTCCTAGTTCTGGGGTTACAGCCAGGTACATGTGGTCAAACCTAGCTTTTTATATGGACACTGGAGATTCCAGCTCATGTCTTCATGATGCAGAGCAGTCACTCACTCATACATATCCTGCCAATTCTTCACGCCAATATATTTTTCCTATGAATATACAGCAGGTAGAAATCACACACTATAATTGATGAGATAGCCTCCTAATTTATTTATTTTATTTGTTTTTTTTAATTTTTATTTATTTATTTATGTGTATGAATGTACTGTCTGCGTGTAGGTTTGTGCACCCATGTCATGCTATGCCGCGGAGGTCAGGAGAGGGTGTCGGATTCTCCTGGAACTGGAGTTCTGTAATTGAAGTTACAGACAGTTCTCAGCCACCATGTGGGTGCTGGGGATCGAACCTGGGTCCTCTGCAAGAGCAGTCAGTGCTCTTAACCACTAGGCCATCTCTCCAGCCCCGCCTCCTAATTTATAATGAATACAAACAAATGAAAAAGTAAAAGAAGTGGTTGCTAGAGGCCTTGATTACTGCTGATACTCTAAACCAATGTGACGGGTTCCTAAATTGTGATTACATTCATGGAATAGCAACCTCTATGGAAAGTCTAAATTAATATAAAATGCTTGATAAAGTAGTAATGCATGTAATATTTAATATTTCTGATATTATGACTACTCTCCATTTTATATAAAAAGCATATATTCAATTAAATTATGAACCTACACTACACTAAGTTGGAGTAAGATAGCTGTCATGGTTTTATTTCTGTTGTATGATAAAGCATCCTGGCTGAAAGCAACTTAGGTGAGAACAGAACAGGTTTACCTGGGCTCACAATGCCAGGTTAGGCAGACACTTGAGGTAGCTGGTTACATCTGCAGTAAGAGCAGGAAGAAGAGAATTTCTTGCATGCTAATCATCCCATTTCCTCCAACCCAGCACCCAGGGAATGAATGGTGCCCCCTCAGTAGGCTGGGTCTTCCCACATCAATTAACTTAATTATCAAGACAAAAATCACAGGCCAAATTGCTGTTGACAGCCACTCATCAAGATTCTCTTCTCAGATGAGTCTATAGCAGGCAGTGACTTAAAATTGCCCACCACAGTGTTCCTGGTCATATGTTTTGTACTTTCAGAGCCAATTTCTTGACATATTAAAAGACATTACATGTCCTTCCTGCTTGTAAGGATCAAAACATGATTGTCTTTGTTAGCAAATTGTCAACTTCATATAACCCTTAGACATTTGACAGAGGACTTCAGTTGAGGAATTTCATAGATCAGATTGGCCTTTGGGCATGTAGGTGGGCATTTTGTTGATTGTTGATTGATATAGGAGGGCACAGCCCACTGTGGGTGGCACCATCCTCAGACAAACAGTCCTGGGTTGTATAAGGAAATAAGCAATCAACTCCTGTCTTTCACTAAGTGTCTTCAGTTATGTATGTCAGTCAGCCAAAAAGATTTTTCTTTCTATTATAAGTATTTAACTTGTTAAAGCACATCATGTAAGAGTTCTGGTGGTGCAGAGGAAATAACTAAGGCCTCATTTTAAGTTAAAAACATGAACACATGTTTTAAAAAGAAAGCAAGCTAAGCATGTGCCTGTGAGCAGGTCACAGATCGACCCAGCAATGCTGTACGCCTTGGTTATGAGTGAGCTTCCTGGTTGAAGGCAACACTACAAAGAATAGTGAACAATTCTGCCTTCAGGTTCCTGCCCCAGTCCTTGCCCTGACTTCCGAGAGTGATGAACAGTGATCTGGAAGTTTAAGATGAAATCAACCCTTTCCTTCTCAAGTTGACTTTGGTCAGAGTTTTCTCATTGCAACACAAAAGAAATTCACAATAGGGTATGTGAAAATATTTTGCCAACTGCTAAAGCAGTTATGAAAGCCACAGGTACTATTTCTTTAAACAGTAATACAAGAATTTGTTAATGGCTCCTAAGAAGGATTAGAACCCTTTTATTTTACTGTCTCCCCTGAGATTATAAATTGGAGTAAGCATAGACAATAATAAGTTAGATTATCGATGTCAGCTCAGAAAATAATGCTGCTGTCTTGAGATGTTTTTAAGATTTTAAAAAAATACTCTATTATTTTTTTATGTTATGTGTATGAATGCATTGCCTATATGTATGTAGTGCATTCATGTCATGCAATGGCCATGGAGATCAAACAGTGTGTCAGATTTCCAGGAGCTAGAGTTACAGATGGTTGTTAGCTGCCATGTAGATGTTGAGAATTGATCCCGATTCTTCTGGAAGAGCAGCCAGTGCTCTTACCCACTAAAACATCTCTTTAGCCCCAAGATTTTATATTTTTTTGAGTTCTGTGTTTCTGGGCAGTGGAAATTGAAAGGCCACTGAAGTTTCCTTTTTAATCATAGCACCATATTGCAATTAAAGAATCGTAAATGCTCAGAGGGCTAGAGGGATGGCTCACTGGTTAAGAGCATTGACTTTTCTTGCATAGGACCCAGGTTCAATTTCCAGCACCCACATGGCACTAACAACCGTCCATAACTCCAGTTTCAGCAGAGTTCAATGCCTTCTTCTTACTGCATGGGCATTGTCTAATATGGGCACATTAACAAACATGGAGGCAAGACACTCATAAACACAAAATAAAAATAATTAAAACATTTTTTAAAAGATGTTCAGACAGCCCTTACTTATCTCAGTCATTAAATTAAAAGCCATTTATCCAACATTAAACATATGCCAGACATTGTATTATTGAAGAGGTGGTAGAGAAATCACATGGTCTAACTTAACTGAATGTACAAAAATATCTGTGTCCAAGTTTAGGTGAAATAAAACAACCGATTCTTAAGTCACCCTCCAAAAGTATCCTCAAGTCTCATGGGCATTTGCTAGTTTTCTGCATTGTTTCTTCCTATGTCCTTTCTCTCTCTCTCTCTCTCTCTCTCTCTCTCTCTCTCTCTCTCTCTCTCTTTCTCTCTCTCTCTCTAAAGGGATGTCAGGAAGGATCTGAGCACAGGATACTAGGACGCTGCATTAAAAGCAGAGTTTCTCTGCTTCAGTCCCCTGCTGCCCTGCTGTCACCTTTGATCCTTCAACCTTCCATCTGGGTGTACCAAGTACTCATGACTGGCGTCTGTGGCTAATGGGGTTTCTGTCAATCTGATAGAAGCTGATCTGCTCTGATGGCCTCCTTGGGACAGTTTGGATTCACAAGAGGCAGACCCTACTTTCTGCTCTGAGTTACTGTCAACCTCTGCTTTGTAATCTATATCACCCTCATGGACTTCAGGTAAGCAGGGAGGAGTGACTGTTTTCAATTCAACATTCTGGCTTTGCAGGATCTGTTCCTTGGCATGGGAAAACAAATCCAAGATTTTTCTCTGATTCCTTCTGCTTTAAGGAGGATGAGATGGAGCTGTTTTGTAGGATGATATGTTATGTGTGGTTAGCCAGCTAGGGGAATGGGACGTCCACCCCAGCTCCAGCCTCCCACTCCCCTCATTCCCTCCTTATATCTTATAATACATCTGGACAATTCAGGAGGTCACCACTGACACCCACTGGAATGACTTTTCAACTGTCTCTTTCCCCAGTGCTCTCTGGGGCCAGAAATGAACTAGGTAGCATTGAACTCCACAGCTTTTCTGAAAGAAATACCAGAGGAATTCTGACAATATTTCCTAAGATAAAGACCTGGCTTGCTATGCCCACATGTGCTACAAAATTACATTTTGAGCATCAGAAGCTGTATTTTATCTTACCACTTTTCTCTTTGATCCTGTCTATAGGGGAAAAATAAGCCACAATAATTCTCCCACTCTACCTGGTTCCATTAAATTAAGTACCTTGGGTGGACTAAAATAGTTCTGAAAGTATTAAGGAAACACTTTCATGTCAAAAGTTGTATTTCTCAGTAAACTATAGAGGAAGTGGGGAAACCATAGTAGAGAGGGTGGATTGGATCCTTCCCACACATGGACCCTATCTACACCCTGCTTGAAGAGACTGGGTGGAAATATAGAGAAATAAAGTTATGGAGTTTACGAAAGAAGTACAGAGAATGTAAAAGTAACAAACCTTTAGAGATTTAAAGGCCTTGATCAAGTATGATCTTCTCTTTGTATCAGGGGAAACTGAGTCTTGGAATTTCAATGCTTTTAATATTTTAGTTACTAGTTGTCACTGATGGAGGTATGGTTCCAGAATCCTTACGGATGTCACAGGTGGCACTTGAAAATTGAGTAAAAAGAAGATTCTAGGATGCATCCAGGTCAGAGTGACTTGGGTTGAATAATATCCTGTATTTTATTGTTTTCAGTCACATTTAGTCACTGCTGGGGTGGAATCCAGAGCTTCCTGCATGTTAGACAAGAGACCTATTAATGTGCTATAACCTGGACCCAAGTAACTACATTATGTCATCAAGTCTCCACTTCAAAGGGGTCCAGTTGCTGCTTCCTGAACTACATACACCATTTCTTGTGTTTCCCACTTATTTTTCTGGAAAATCATTTCCTCTCCCTTCTACCTATGATCTTTACATACTTATGTATCTATTATCCATAAATCTGATGGGATCATATCCGTATTACCAAAAGCTGACAGCCTTTGGAATGATCTTATTTAGCATTTTCCTTTGCTGTCTCAATTAATGTTTGGTTTCTCACTGAATTGAAGCCTTTCTCTGCTCCAAATAAAATAAACACTTTGTTCACTGTTTTCAACAAATAATTGGCAAATAAACACATGAAGTGTGCAAGGAAGGCTGGGATACTAGATTGCATTGAAGATCCTAGCCCATAGATATGGTCCAAGGGCCTCATTATCTGATCTAGTTAACGAATTGCATAGTTTCTGCTTTTGTTGACAGAAGCATTGAACACAAGCACAAATAGGAGTACAGTGAAGCATAGATTTTAAAGAAAAGATTAAAGACCACAAGAAGCAAATACATGACTAATTATAGCTTGTAGGGGAGGCGGATCAGAGCCAAGGGTGGTTAGTTAAGGCAGCCAAAGGCAGAAAGTTTCCACTTTAAATCACTTTTGAATCACTGAAAGAATGGATTGTGGATCCTACGTACAGTGCAGAAGTTGAAAGCTGGAGGCGAGTTCTGTTATGGGGTATATTAAGTTGGAATGCCTGACCCCAAATATTAGCTAGGGAGTCGAGGGAATGGGGGAGTGAAAACTTTGAAGACTGTGGTTCGGAATCTTAATTATATTCCAGGGATAATTGGGAGCCATTGTTGGCTTCTAAGAAGGGGAACTTGAGCTAACATTTGGGGAATGCACTCCTCCTCCTGTCTGTGCACGCTGTTCTCCCATCTGTGAGGCTTCTCTGCTTTTCCTCACAACCCTTCTTTAGCCCATTTTCTGAAGCCTTGATTCACGTCCCCCATCTTTTCACCTTTTCTGATGACTCTGGTCAATGCTTCTGTGCCCCTGTTCATCTTCTGTCTCTTGCTACACCCTCTGATTTTATTACTTTCACTGCAAACTTCTTAGCATCTTTCTTAATCTTCCCTTCTTAATTTCTAGCCAACTCCATAGAAGGCTTTTAAGAAATATTCTCTTGTTCAGTAGTTGGGAGTCTCTTGTTGATAACACATGGAAAACAAAACATTTGCAGTCAGAGAATGTATGCCGTATTATCATTTACTCTGTCTGGTTTGTGCTGGAATCAGCTTTGAAATCAATCCTTGGCTTTCCTGATATCTGTGATCTTCTCTGGTGGATTGTACCTTGGACATGTATTGTGTTCACATACTTGGTTCTGAAACATACAGTTCTTCATTTAGAACAAACACAGTGAAACAAGAAATTGTCTCTGGCTAACACACCAAGTAGTGAAGATTTTTTTTTTTTAGTTACCCTTCTTGATAGAATGGTCTCCAGTTCCCTCATTTACACTGCAAATTTTATAATTTTTTTTATTTATGGCTGAAAAAATTGCAATTATGTATTTGTACCACATTTCCATTATCCATTCATCTGCTGATGGAAATCTAGGCTTATTCCATTTCCTTGCTATTATACATAAAGCAACAGTACCAGTGTCTCTGTAGTAGGATAGAGTTCCTTGGGAATATGCCCTAGGGTGGCATAGGCATGATATGGGAATTTTATTTTCTAGCTTTTTGAGAAGCCTTCACACTGATTTCCATGGTAGTTACACAAGTTTGTATTCAAATCAACAATAAATAAAGGTTTCTCTTTCTATACACCCTCACCAGCACTTATTTTCTTTGTTTGCTTGATAATAAACATCTTAACTGGGCTGGAAATTTTATTGATTTATAGGTCATAACTGAAAACATAATTTAATACCTATTTGTAGAAGGACTTTTATTTTGTGAAAACAAAGATTATCAAGCACAACAAACCTTGTTGTAACTGAATTAAAAATTAATTGCAGTTAGGTACACATAATGTGTTGGATGCTCTGAATTTAATAGACCTAAACTTGAAGATAATTTACATATAATAATAATCAGGGAATAAAGCTCAGTGCACTACTCTTTATATTTAAATATGGAACTGTTCCTCCATTTATAGTTAGTGATTGGAGATAGGAAATTCTCATTTGAAACCAACGTTTTTTTAACCTCAAGGAAATTATTCTGATACTGATACACTCATTTCTTCTTTATATTAAAGAATATGCTGTAAACATTTATTTTTCCGTTGTTACTATTCTGGGTATGGGAAAAGTCCATTTTTACCCAATTAACAAAGCAATGATCTCTATTTGTGGCACAAAGATTAACTGATAGCTATCCACAACTCCCAAATGCCATGTGATTACTATGAAACAGAGCAAGTGCTCAATTATGCCTTTGAAAGTACAGAATTCTATATAAATGCAAAATGTGACTTTTCAACTACATTTCTCTGCAGCTCAGAGGTAAGATTGGACTTATCAAGTATCTGTGGTGGGTGTTGAACATCCTTGGTAACATACTACTTTAACATTTATATTGAGCATTTTAGAAATGTGTTTGATAGCTGAGATTTGGAAGTGCACAGAAAACTACAGAGCCCTGAAGGCAAAGATGAGCTTCTTGAATTTAATATGAACTAAAGTGGTAATACCTTATACTTAAAAGCTAACTTTTTTGCAAGATACTTAGAAGTCTTTAGCTGCATTAGCTCTGATCCTCAGAATATATCCGTGAAAATGGTTTCTGCACACAGGGTTAAATGCCTTGGAGAACGTTGCTGGGAATGGGGAGGCACTGTATTGAGTGAAAAGCAAACGCCCATCACACAAACATCCTGTCTGCTTGTGGAACCATTCAGTCGAATCAAAGATCCTTGCTGCTTTGCATGGCTCAGATTTGTGGCCTAAAGAGATTTGATTCAGGGTTTCTCCATGTATACAGCAAGAGTAAGAATAAAAATTAGCTACGCAAAGCTGACTAAGGAGTCTTGCAAGGTAATTTTGTGGAAAAAATAACAGAGCAAGTGATTTTGACATCTTAGAGCAGACTGAGATGGATTGCTGAGGAGTCTCTGATCCTGAAGGTAGTATTTTGGATGACTGACACACCATCTGTGAAGTCAATCTTTAATACATTTCTGGAATGTGGCAATTTTTTAATCATGAGATTCAAGGAGGAATTGAAATAAATTTTATCTGCCACCTACTGAAAACAAATGGCTGTATTCAAAATTTTTCTGGGTTGGAACTCGGGACAAACATAAAGTTTCTGATAATATGAAATAGAGGATAATAATAGATCATGTGATAAATAAGTGCAAGCAATACCAACATCTTGAACTGCTATATAAGAACTTACTTATAAATTGATATGGCCCTTATAAATTAAATTATCCATGTAAAGAGAATTTTGAATACTATACATCACATTATCATCAACGTAGCTTAATGTCTTTTATTAGAAATTAAATTTAAATTAGCCTTTATTACTTCAAATTAATAGATCATTTAAAGATATTTTCTCTCTAATGTTGTCTGAGGGAAAGGACCACAAACAAATAGCATTTGGAGGCTGGGATTGTACAAAAAAAAATAAAGAATGGAAAGAAACTAGAAATCTCAGCAAGGATCTAGGGTGGTTGGTTTCTTTTATTTCTGTTTGTTATGAGCTTCTGAGCCAGCAAAATGAAATATATTTTTGTTACAGCTCTTGTTCTTATTGAGGCAAGGTCTCATTGTGCAGCAGCCCCGCATGGTTTGAACCTGGCTATGTACCAGGTTGCTCTGGAACGCAGTAAGATCCTCTGGCTCTGCCTCCTAAGTGCTGGTGTGTGCCATCATGCTCAGCTCCAGAGAAAGTATTTTTACAGAATGTTTGAGATTGTGTGCTGAAAGGCAAGACAAAAGGATGTAAAATGACTAGCATGATGGTTTTAGTTGAATTCATGATTTAGGAGGCAATTTGTGAATATATATATATATATATATGACAGGAAATTTTTTTTTCTTAAATTTTATTTATTTTTGTATGTGTATGAGTGTACTGTCTGCATGTAGGTTTGTGCATCTATGTCGTGCAATGCCGCGGAGGTCAGAAGAGGGTCTCAGATTCCCCTGGAACTGGAGTTCTCCTAGAATTGGAGTTACAGATGGTTCTTAGCCGCCATGTGGGTGCTGGGGATTGAACCCGGGTCCTCTGCAAGAGCAGTCGGTGCTCGGTGCTCTTAATGCTAGGCTATCTCTCCAGCCCCATGACAGGAAATTCTTAAGGTTAAGTCATGTGAAATCCCAGGTTGTACAAGAAGGAGATAGAGAGAAAGAAATTCTTGGAAAGCAGGAAAAGAAACTCAATTCCAAAATGTTCACAGAGACAGAGATGTGACACTGCTTGACTTTAGTGATTTTGTGTGACATACATTATTTGTCGCTGGTTGAAAAACTCAGAGATTTTTCTGTGTTCTTTGCATTTCATGAGAAGAGCTGTCAGTTCTATTTCTCCTTCTAAATGTTTGAGTCAGTGGTCCACTGTGGGCAGCCAAGACAAGATATGACAAAAGAATACACCAAATAACACATTATATATGTAGGGTGCTAAGTTGAAAATGTTTTAGACTCTTCCTGCTTTTATTTCTGTTGTGATAAAGAAAAAAAAAAAAACAAAAAAAACTACCCTGATACATATAGGCAAGAAAAGAACAGGACCTTGGGCTGGAGAGATGGCCTAGAGGGTTAAGAGCGCCGAACCGCATCTTACAGAGACCCGGGTTTCGATCCCCAGCACACCACGTGGCGGTCGAGAGCCGTCCTGAAGAATCCAATGCCAGGAAACTCCAGGTTTCCGGGGGAATCCGGGACCCCTTCTGACCTCCGCGCATGCACGACAAGGGTGCACAAACCTATATGCAGACATGCATTGAAACACATGCAGAAATAAAAAAAAAAAAAAAAAAGACAGGACCTTGTGTGGACTACAATTCCAGGTTACCTGCCATAATTACAGAGAGGTCAAAGCAACAGTAGCTTGTAGCTTGGCACAGTTGGTTACAACATACTGGCAGTCGAGACCAGGGAGAAGTGCATAAACCCACACAGCTTTCTTGCTTTCAGATCACTTCCTCCACATTTACAGAGTTTGGGGCCTACCTTCTGGCATGGTGGCACTCAGAGTGTGCTGAGTCCTGAAATCAATTAATAATCAAGATAAACCCCCCACTAGCATGTCCATAAGCCAACATGATCTAGACAAATCTTCCCCTGAGACTCTCTTCCCAGGCAATGCCAGATTATGGAAAGTCGACATTTAACCATCACCAACCTCTAGGTGTCAGATGGGAAGCTGAATGGGGGCACAGTGATAGCATTGGAGGTTTCAAATAGATGGAAAATTGATTGATTTGATAAGATGTATTTTCTTATACAATCTGTGGCACAGAAGAAGTGACTGAATGGTATTATGGCTGTCTTTCAGATGCACTGCTGGCTAAGGAAAGCACTGCTTTAGAGCATAGCTTCCAATAACCAGAGTGAGTACATGCCACATTGTACACACGTGCAAAAGACAGGATAGCTTGCCTGATAGTTTCATGTTTAATTGTAACTTTAAAGGTGAGATGGTGAAACTGGGGTTCATACTACAGCAGTGCATTGCCCCACAGTAGAAGACATCTATTTCACAGGTGCCTTTTCTCACTTACAAGCAGTGTACACACAGCTCACACCTACAGAGAAGACAAAGGAAAATGAAATTCAAATTTGGAGAATAGAAGTTGGTCAGAACACCAGCTTGTGCCTGATGTGTGGAGCCTGCTTCTATATTTATTTTTATTTGTCCATGTCTTTCCACAGAAAAGTGGCATTGAAAATACGCCCTGTGGTGTTTGGTATTTGAACTAATTCCAGAGACATTTTATGGATTCATGTTGAGACTCATAGTCAATCCCTAGTAAAATTTTAGTTACTCCATTAAAAAAAAAGTCAGGTTTAATAGTCTAAATAAAGTTTCCACTAATGAGTTTGAAACAATAATAGTGAATTTTTGAATGTTTGAAGTATTTTCAAGATATCGCTGTGCAATTTACATATCCTATAAAACTGAACATTCTCAACATAGCACTCAAAGGAGTTGTGTTCTCAGTTTTACTCATTACTCAATTGGATGTAAATTAAAAATAAAACATTTTCATGCAGGAAATAGTGGTTAGGTTCCTGCTTTCAGAGCACCACACCCAACAAAATCTATTCATTTCAACACTTTTACAGCTACAGTTTATTACTCTGCATCATTAATGTTTTATTTGCCTCATTCCAACTTTTTTGAGAAAATTTTTCACTCTATATCCCTGTCTGACCTGAAACTTGCTATGTAGACCAAACTGGTATTGAACTAACAGAGATCCACCTTTTTCTGTCTCTCTAGTCCTGGGATTAAAGGTCTATGCCATCGCATCCGGCATAGTCCAGTCTGAATTTATCACTTTCCAGTGTTATTTATTCCAACACGCTGAGTCTAAGCATTTCGTGTCTAGGTTGGTTTTTACTTTAGGATTTTCTTTTCATTTTGACCTTCTCCCTGTTAGTAGTCCATAGGTTTTTCTCTAAACTAATTTTACGAGAATCCCATTGGAAAGCATGACTCAGCCTTGTCTCTATTGCTTCTTGCATTGAAACTTCAGGCAACTTAATCTCTGTAATTCTTTTTTCTCCTCTAAAATGCAGAAAACCATATATGTTTCATGGAATGCCTGAGGAGGTACTTTGTGAAATGACAGTCCCAGGTGCCCATCATGCAGTGAGATACTCAGCAAATGTTAGTTATTTGTGGGGCTCTGTGGTGCCTAAGAATAAACTAAGTTCCATATAACTTGACCAAAATATGGGACTCCATTATCTTTAAGGAAATACTCAACAATGTTACTATGGTATGGGGTAGAGGCAAGTGGCCCCAAGAAACCAATATAGACATTTAAATGTGGATAGCTTGTGCTCCTAATTATTTATCTTTGCCTGCCTTGTATCTTAACTTCCACTCACCACTGTAACTTGTCTTTGGGGCATAGTGGGGAAAAGATTGCTGTTAGCTGTCAAGTTTTACAATTGATAGAATGGCTGTTGACGTGACCTCTAACCACCTGGGAGCTGAAGTTCCTTTAAACCTTGGAAAGATTCTCAGGTGATCCTCCCACTACTGAGCTAATCCTTTGGGACCAAGAATGGAGTCATCCTGAACTTTTAGGAGCTCATCATCCATGGAGAGGGTGTAGCTTGTCTCTGGAAAATGGAAGCATGTGCTAAGCAAAAAAAAAAAAAAAAAAAAAAAAAAAAAAAACCAAAAAAAAAACCCAAACATTTATTTTTGTTCATGTAATTTTCTTTTCTTTCTAGCTTTTGTCTATTTCCCATCAGGTTCAAAGAATCTAGTACAATGAAATGTTGTCTTATGTACAGAATTAAAGAAAGAGATTTATGTAAATTAATCACATTTCTCTGGCTACAGTACCATCTTCCATGTTTACCTATACATTATTCTTCACAGAAGATAGACTAAACCTCTGAACAGTTCAGCATACTTCATGGCTAGCTTTGCCTGATAAGATTAAGACTTTTATGAGGGGAAAAGATGCTTTTCTAGAAAATGTTCAGCCTTTTCTACATTAAATTATACAGTAAAAAGATTTAAAATGATATGACCCCTCTCGTGTCATTGTAAAGTGTGGAAGTAGTATTACCATATTTAATTTGATTCTGGGGAGGGTTAAGTATTTTTCAGATTTGCGGTGTCTTATATTCATTATGACACACATTCATATTTTAATGTCTTCAAACTCACATAGGTATTCCCGGTAACATAACACTTTCTTAGAACCACAGTCTTAAGGGTGAGCTCTGCTTTTCTACATGTTGTTTGTTCTGAGTACTTATTTCCCGACTATGGGTCTTTAAACAAATTATTTCATTTTCTTTTATTAATACTTTTATTGATGAATTGTGTATTTCATTCATTATCTTTTGGTCCAGTTTAGACACATACCCCTCTCCCTGCCCCCACCCTACCCCACCCCTGTTCATGCCTTCTGCCATATATGTCTCGCATCTTTCTCTCAGTCTGTCCAAAGTTTTCCCCCTGCAGAGGCTTGTTGTTTTGGGCAGAGTTCAACCATATCATTCAATTCTTTAACCCAGTCTTTATATTGTTATTGTTCCCTCCCCCTTGTACAGCTGCTGTCTGATTTCCTACGCCTATGTCTTGTAGGTTGTTGCCAACTTTTTCTTATATTACCTTCATGGTTTCGGATTTCACGTTGAGATCTTTGATCTACTTGGAGTTGATTTTTTTACAGGGTGAGAGGTAGGGGTTTAATTTTCTTCTTCTAAAATGATGATCCAGTTTTGCCAGAAAAATTTACTGAAGATGCTATCCTTCCTCCATTGAGTTTTTTTTTCCCCCTTTTGTCTAATATGAGGTGGCTGAAGTTGTATGAGCTCAAGTTTGGATCTTCAATTTTGTTCCATTGTTCAATGGGTCTGTTTAGTGCCAGTTCCAGGCTGTCTTTATGACTATGGCCCTGTAGTATAGCTTGAAGTCTGGTAGAGCAATGCCCCCTGTAGTGCACTTTTCACTCAGGGCTGCTTTAGCTATTCGGGGTCTTTTGTTTTTCCATATGAATTTAAGGATTTTTTTTCCCAAGTTTGTGAAAAAACTTATGGGGATTTTGATTGGGATTGCATTGAATATGTATATCAATTTGGGTAAAATGGACATTTTTACTATATTAATTTTTCCAATCCATGAGCATGGGACATCTTTCCATCTTTTGATGTCATTTTCAATCTCCTTCTTCAGGGGTTGAAGTTTTTTTGTTGTAGATATCTCTGATATCTTGGGTTAGGTTTGTTCCCAGGTATTTTATCTTTTTGAGGCTATTGTGAGTGGGAAGGCCTTCTTATATTTCTCTCCTTTTGTTTATTGTTGGTGTAAAGAAAGGCTACTAATTTTTCTAGGTTAATTTTGTATCCGCCACTTTACTGAACTCTTAATCATTTCTTAAAGTTTTCTGGTGGAGTTTTTAGCAGCCCTTAGTTAAATTATCATATTATCCCCCAAAAGGAATAGACTTAACATCCTCTTTTCAATTGGTACTCCTTTAATTTCCTTCTCTTGTCTTATTGCCCTAGCAAGAGTTTCAAGCACTATGTTGAAGAGGAGTGGCGATAAGGGGCAGCCTTGCCGGGTTCCTGCCTTTAAGGGAAATGGTTCCAATTTTTCTCCATTTAGGATGATGTTGACAGTGGGTTTGCTATATATGGCTTTGATCATGTTGAGGAATGTTCCCTTCAGTCCAATTCCCTCTATATCTTTAAACATGAAGGGATACTGGATCTTCTCAAAGGCTTTTTCTATATCTATTGAGATGAGTGTGTGGTTTTTGTCTTTCAGTCCATTTATGTGTTTTATGATATTTATTGATTTACATATTTTGAACCATTCCTGCAACTCTGGTATGAATCCCACTTGATCATGATGGTTGATCTTTTTGATGTAAATCTGTATGAGATTTGCAAGTATTTTGTTGAGAATTTTTGCATCTATGTTCATTAATGAGATGGGTCTGTGGCTTTCTTTTATTTCACTTTCTTAATGATTCATTTCTTTATCTGTTACACAAAAACCCAGACAATAATAATGCTCATGTGTTAAGATCCTTAGTGAGTCTTAAGTTCATAATGTAAGTAAAGATTTTAATATATGGTGATGATATAGATGATTATAAATAAAATACCATGGTTTTAGGATTTTTCTTTTGATTTAATCAAGTGTTTCAAGAGGAAATATAGAGCAACAGAAAATGCCTAAGTTGCTTATAGAGAGAGAAGCAAAAATAGAGGAAGAAAGGTTTTTGAATACAGGGCTACATTATGCTGATCTTCCTGTTTAGGTAAGAACCTTTTCCTTTTCTAGAATTATCAGTTACTTTTCTCATCTTTCAGGGGTAAATTAATTTTTCCAGATTACTGGGCCCACTTTGATAGTGTATACTCTTGTGAATTGAATTGCAACCAGGGTCTTAAAAGCATTAAAACCAGGCTTAAAGAGTGAGAAAATTGTGTTTCTATGTGATTTATTTTCACATTGGCCTAAAATCTGTTTTCCCATGTTTTAGTTTATCAGGCCATAAATCCTTTGGAGAATCACAGCTTTGTTGCAGACATGGCTGACTTGCAGAGCTCTATAGCTTATTCTGCAACTGCTAGGCACACAAAAACTGCTACCAGATGATACCTGGCAGTTTTCCCAAGAGATGGAAACCCAGGAAAGAAAGACATCCCATTTCAGAACTGAATTACTGAATCCAAGAGTTCTTTTCCTTATGCAAGTGTAAACAAAATCAATGTTTGCTCAAGTGCCTGTCAAATTCCCAGACTTCAACTGATGAACAATAGAACTTTCAAACTATTCCTTTCCATATATTCTGTCCACCTGATAGATTTATTTACCTTCTACTGAGAGAAGAATCATTTTGATGCATAAAGTCTCAGACACTGAAGGTAACTTTTTCAAAATAATAGAATCACTTGGTTTTCATATTTGTTAATTTCTTAGTATATGTAGTGTTTTATGTTGTACCCTCAGGAGTACATGAAAGAAATATGTCATCAAATAGCTATATATTGTTAAATAAATTTTTCTATTTTGTTGGGGAAAATCTGAAATTATGGATATTTTGTCCAAAGATACAAATGATACACTTTCCAAAATGAGGTAGTTTATAAAACAAATTATTATGTTTTCAGAATTATATTTGGCTTTTTGCAGCTGAGAAGAATTCAGTGTTGAAATTTAGAGAAATATTGGCCATTTTGCAAAGAGAAACAAAATTTACTTAAACTATTTTTGGATTCTTTTAAAAAAATATTTTTGTTTTGGTGTTTGTTTCTGTTTTGGGACAGGGTGTTACTATGTGGTCCCAAATAACCCAGAACTCATGATGTTGACTTGGCTGGCCTCAAACTCACAGAGATCTACCTTCCTCTTTGGAAAATGTTTCCATTCTTCTGTTGTGTACAAGTGAAATAGTCAAACCAAAGCCTACTTCAGCCAGATCTAAATAACATTTTTCCATAGATTTATTATAGGAAGATGAGCATGTTTTTACTGGGACTACAGAGTGACACAGCTACTGTATGTATACTGACCTTGATAACAGATGACCTATTTTATCACTTGATCTGAGCTTTCTTTAAATCAGACTAACAATAAATACTATGTGAATTATAAAACTCACAGCTGACCTCACTCTGGCAGCATATCTGTTTTTATTTCACTTTTATATGTACTATTACAATCTTTGATTTACAATTGTAATAAAATAATCCTATTCTGAATGCTAAATGCATTTAAAAACAGGTCCTGGCTTGAAAGAGTGATATACCTCACAGAAAAATCATGTGGGGCTAAAAAGATGGCTCGGTGCTTAAGAGGATGTACTGCTCTTGCAGATGACTGAGTTCAATTCCTGAGCACCCATATCAGATGACTCACACATCCTGGTAATTTCAGCTCCAGGGGATCCCACACTCTCCACTGGCCTCTGAGAGTACCTATACACATGTGGCATATTCAAACATAGACACAGCTAAACACATAAATAAAAAAAATAGATGCTGGAGAGTTGGCTCTGCAGTTCAGAGCACTGGCAGCTCTTGCAGAGAACCGGTGTTCAGTTCCCAGTACCCACAGGGTAACTAACACCAACAGTGAATGAGCTTTCCTGTTTCCCCACACCTCTCCAGCATTTGTTTTCATTTGTTTTCTTGACCATCGCCAGTCTTACCAGGGTAAGATGAAATCTTAAAGTGGTTTTGGTTGCATTTCCTTGATTACTAACAATGTTGAACACTTTTTAAGATTTTTTTTTGCCATCTTTACTTCTTCTCTTGAGAAGTCTCTGTTCAGATCCTGAAACCATTTTTTACTTGGGTTATTTGGTCTTTTTTTTTTTTTTTGAGTAATTTATGTGCTCTGGATGTTAAATTTCTATCACATGTGTCACTGGTAAAGATTTCCTCCCACTCTGTGGGTTTTTCTTCAATTCTTTGATTGTTTCTTTTTCTGTACAGAAGCTTTTTAGTTTAACGTGTTCCCACTCATTGGTTGTTGAATTTATTTCCTATGCAAATATTATCTGATTTAGAAAAATCTTTTTCTACAACTAGATCTTATATGTTACTGCCAATGTGTTCTTTTAACATTTTCAGAGTTTCAAGTTTCACACTGAGGCCTTTGATCCATTTAGAGTTGACTTTTGTATAAGGTAAAATGTAGGGGTTTAATTTCATTCTTCTACAAGTAGAGACCCAGTTTTACAGCACCATTTGCTGAAGATACTGCCTTTCCTCCATTGACTCTTCTTGGCTTCTTTGTCAAATATCAGGTGGCTGAATGTAAATGAGGTTTCCATGTACTCCTCTAATTTGTTGTTATTGCATATAGAAAGGCTATTAATTTTTGTTGATTAATTTTGTAACCTGCCACTTTACTGAAAATGTTAATCATTTTTAAGAGTTTCCTGATGCAGTTTTTGTCATCCCTTAGGTATAATATGTCATCTGCAAAAAGGGATAGTTTGACCTCTTCTTTTTCCAATTAGTACTCCTCTAATTTCCTTCTCTTGTCTCATTGCTCAAACAAGAGTTTCAAGCAGTATATTGGAAAGGAATGGAGGGGCTGGAGAGATGACTCCGCAGTTAAGAGCACTGACTGCTCTTGCAGAGGACCCAGGTTCGATTCCCAGCACCCACATGGTGGCGGCTAAGAACTGTCTTTAGGGCCGGGCACGGTGGTGCATACCTTTAATCCAGCACTCAGGAGGCAGAGGCAGGTGGATCTCTGTGAGTTCAAGGCCAGCCTGGTCTACAGAGCAAGCTCCAGGCCAGCTTGGACTAAAGAGAGACACGGTCTCAAAAAAAGGGGGGGGGGTAAAGGAATGGAGATAGTGGGCAGCCTTGCCAGGTCCTGACTTTAAGGGGAATGCTTCTAATTATTCTCCATTTAGAATGTTGTTGGAAGATACTCGTCCCTGGGTAGCTGGGTGTGGTGGCGCAAGCCTTTAATCCCAGCACTCAGGAGGTAGAGGTGTGTGGATCTCTGTGGTCTACAGAGGGAGCTCCAGGACAGCTGGTACTAAAAGGGAGACCCTGCCTCAAAAATACCAAAAAAAGGAAAGAACTAGAATGATGTTGGCTGTGGGTTTTTTGTATATATCTTCAATTATGTTGAGGTATGTTCCCTCCACTTCAATTCCCCTCTAGAACTTTAAACATAAAGGCATTTTGAATTTTATTAAAGGCTTTAGCTGCATCAATTGAGATGATCATGCATTTTTTGTCTTTGAGTCCGTTCATATTATTTATTTATTTATTTATTTATTTATTTATTTATTTATTTATTTTTTGGTCTTTTTGATACAGGGTCTCCATATAGCCCCAGCTGTCCTGGAACTTGCTTTGTAGACCTGGCTGGCCTTGAACTCACAAAGATCCACCTGCCTCTGCCTCCCAAGTGCTAGGATTAAAGGCGTGCACCACCATGCCCGGATCATATAATTTATGACATTTATTGATTTATGTATGTTGAATCATCTCCAAATCTCTGAAATAAAACCTACTTGATCAAGATGGATGACTTTTTGGATATGTGCCTGTATGTGGTTTGCAAGTCTTTGGTTGATAATTTTTGAGCCTATATTCATTAAGGATATGAGTTTGTAGTGTTTTGTTTTTTTTGTTTGTCTTTGCCTCGTTTTGTTATTAAAGTGATGCTGGCTTTAAAGTATCCTAGAGGTTTTGTTGCATTGTATTGTCCTTTTCATTTAATTCCATGAATACTTTTATTCTCAGTTTCTCCTTTAGCCCATTCATTATTCAGGAATGTGCTGTTTAATCTCCCTGAATTCAGGTAGTTACTAGGGCTTCTTATGATATTAGTATTAATCTTTATTGCATTGCAGTCTGATAAAATGCATGGGATTTCGATATTTTTTTTGTATTTTTTGAGGTTTGTTCTATGCCTCAGTATGTGGTTGGTTTTGCAGAAAGTCCCATGGGGTGCTAAATAGAAGGAATATTCTTTGGTGCTTGGGTGGAATATTCAGTAGATGTCTGTTAGGTCCATTTGGTGTCTTGTATTTTGCAGTTCAGATCTCTTTCTGTTTATTCTTTTTTTCTGGTTGACCTGTCTAATTTACACAGTGGGGTATTGAAGTCCCCTACTACTAGTTTGTTGGGATTAATCTGTGCCTTAAAGCCATGTAGAATTGTGCTTATGAAGTTTAGTGCACCAGAGTTTGGTGCATATAAATTCATGACTGTGATATCTTCTTGTTTAATTGTTCTTTTAATAAGAATGAGTGACCTTCTTCATCTCTTATGATTAGTTTTACATTGAAGTCTTTTTTATCTGATATTAGCATAGTAACTCCTGATTGCTTCTTAGTGCCATTTATTTGGAATACTTTGCCTACCATTTCACCTTAAGAGAGTGCCTGTCCTTGAGGGTAAGATGGGTTTCTTGCAGACAACAAAAGGTAGATTTTTGTTTCTTAATCTATTCTACTAGCCTTGATCTTGATTGGAGAGTTCAGATCATTGATATTTAAAATTATTATTGAATAATGTATGTTGTTTCTCATAATTTTCATTTCTGTTTGCATTCTTGGTCTAGGTTTATATTTCCATAGTTATACCTTCATTAACTACTTTCTGAGGCACTTGGATATAGTCATTCCTTTCCTCTGCTCTTTGCAGTGCTTCAAGTATTCTCTGAAGGGTTGGTTTTCTGGACATGAATTCTTTCAACTTATTTACATCATGAAAGACATCTTTGCTAGGTAAAGTATTCTGGATTGGCATGTGTAGTCATTTAGAGCCAGGAATACTTTGGTCCAGTCTCTTCTGGCTTTCATCATTTGCATTGAAATGACAACTATAATTCTGATAGGTTTTCCTTTATATGTGACTTTTTTTGTAGCTTTCTTTCAGTATTCTCTCTTTGTTTTGAACAACTAGTGTTTGTAGTATGATATGGCACTGGGTAATTTCTTTTCTGGTCCCATCTATTTGATGTTCTCTGTGCTTCTTGTATTTGTATGGGTATATCTTTCCTTAATTTGGGGAAATTTCCTTCCATGATCCTGTTGAAGATCAGATCAATATCATTATCTTGAGATTCTTCTTCCTATGATGTGTAAGTTTGGTCTTCTTATGGTGTCCTCAAATTCCTAATTATTTGGGGGCTGGAGAGATGGCCTAGCGGTTAAGAGCGCCGACCGCTCTTACAGAGGACCCGGGTTCGATCCCTAGCACCCACATGGTGACCGAGAACCGTCTGAAACTACAATTCCAAGAGAACTCCAGTTCCAGGGGAATCCGAGACCCTCTTCTGACCTCCGCGGCATTGCACGACACAGGTGCACAAACCTGCATGCAGACAGTACATTGATACACATACATAAATGAATAAATGCCGGGCGTGGTGGTGCACGCCTTTAATCCTTGCACTTGGGAGGCAGAGGCACACGGATCTCTGTGAGTTTGAGGCCAGCCTGGTCTACAGAGTGAGTTCCAGGACAGCCAGAGCTACAGGGAGACCCTGTCTCGAAAAGACCAAAAAAAAAAAAAAATTCCTAATTATTTAATTCCTGTGTATTTTTTAAATTTTTCATAATCTTTGCTTGAGCTTCCACTTTATCTTCCAGTTTTGGTATTATATTTTCCTCATTCATCCTGTTACTGTGGCTTTCTCTCATTCTTCCCAGATGGTTTATTAAGTTTTTTGCTTCCTTTTTCATTTCAGCCTGAGTTTTCTTCAGTATTTATATCTCTTTTGTGAATTCAGTCCAAAGTTTATCATTATCTTCTCTTAGTTTATCCCTATCTTCTTTGAGTTCTTTTATTTGTTTCTTTGCTTTTTCTTTAAATTCCTTGAATTCTGTGATCATGTCCATGATAGTTCTTTTAAATTCTGTGCCCTGGGTTATATCTAGAGGGTTGCCATTGTAGCCCTCTTCTACAGGATTGATAGTATTTAGTTGGTTGGTTAAATGCTGGTTGGTCTAGTCTTCAGGTTCTCACTTCTAATTTTGTACTGGAGGGACCAACTAATTCTTGCCCAGCTGGTCAAGAGCTCTGAGATGGTGGAACCCACAGAACCGCTACACCATGTGGGGTTTGCCTACTGGCTCTCCAGGGATACTTTCCACTATCTTAATTATAAAGCCGTATAACTTTTTAAATTTTGATTTTCGGTTCTCCAAATATGAGCAATATTTTTCTGTTCTTTTCTAGAATTAAAATAAACTATGAGAGAAGGAATTTCCTTCCTTAAAGCCTGCTCTATGTTCCAGCTACTTGTTTTCCATTTCAAAGTCCAAATTTTATTATGGTTTAGCAAGCATGAGCATAGGATAAAGGAATTTACACTAAATATCACTGACATAGTTTAAAGAGGACATCCATAAATTTTAGGCCAAATCTAAAATCCATTTGACATTAAATATGTTAGCCTACTCTTGTCAAACTCTTTTTTTCTTGGTTTGTGTTGACCTTAATTTCCAACCTGATATTCTTATCCAAATGTGTCATGAGGGCAGCCAGATGGCCTGATTCTTTCAGGGAAGCATTGAAATACTGTCCTGATTTGTGGATTATAAGAGGAATACTGCTCTTGAAGTTAATACAAACAAATTTCCTTCTTTACTCTTTACCTTACTGTGGCAAAATAACAGAAAGGCAACTTAAGGAAGGTAGAGTTTAGTCTAGCTCCCAGTGTGAGGGTTCAGCTCCTCATGGTGAAGAGGTCATGGTGAGAGGAGCTGGTCACCCTGAATCTTGGGCCCCGCAACTGGCTGGTGTTCCCCATGTTTAGGAAGGGTCTTCCCACCTCAGCTAGACGAATCTAAAAACGCTCCCTCACTCACATGTTCAAAGGTTTGTTTCCATGGTGAATCTAAATCCTTGCAAGTCGACAGAATTAGCTATCATGATCATCTTCATTTATCAGTGAACTAAGCCACAGAATGGAGATTTGGAAAATTCCAGATCTGAATCCTATGTGTGTGTGTGTGTGTGTGTGTGTGTGTGTGTGTGTGTGTGTTTGTGTGTGTATGTGATGTGGTATTGTGTGTGTATACATAAATGTCTGTGTGCTCCCATACGAATGAGCTCAACTCTGCATGTGCAGATGGGTAAGTGTATATGTATGTGTGTGCATATGACAGTCAGAGGGTGACAGTGGGCATGTTCCTGGATTTCTCTCCACCTTATATGTTGAGGCAGGGTCTCTCCTTTAAATCTAGAGCTCTGAGATTTGATTACTATAGGTAGCCAGCTTTCTCTGTGGTCCCTTGACACTTGCTTCAGCATGCTGACTTTATAGGTAACAGGGTACACCTACCTGCATTTACATTGGTGTTGGGGTTCCAAACACCCATTCTCACACTTGTGTGGCTTTGCCCACTGAGTCATTCTCCCCATCCTTGCACTGCATCACATGTAGGCTTCTGAGTCCTTGTCTTCTGGTTGCCTCCATGGAGACGTGATCATTTCATTTGACAATGTGACCGAGTGAGTGCTAATTTCTGCAGTTTTGGTGGTAGAGAAATACCCAGAAGCATAGGATGGTGACAGAAAGTAGATGATTAACAGAAGTACTATGAACTGCCTGACCAGTAACAAGCTCTTCAGCCTGTTATAAGATGTGGAGCTGGGGGAGAACTCTCTACTATTGTGAGGTTGGAGGATGATGGGAAATGAAACAAAAAAAAAAAGAAATTTGAAGTTGCAAAGCATAATTTTGCATAGTGCAATGGAGCATGATTTATTAAGTGGACCTTTGTGGCAAAGCAGAGCTAACTCACCCAAAAAAGTGAGTAAATTTACACTCTTCCCATATGAAGGATGAGACCCCACATAGTTAGTTATTCATCTTTGGGGAAATAACTGGATAAGATATGGGCAGCAGGGTGAATCAGCAAAATGAAATATATCCCCCAAGTTCTTAAACCATAGACTCCTGGGAAATATGCTACCATATCACTGTATATCTACTAAAATTTTTGTAAATGTACTCCAGTTAATGATGACTGCAGGGTGTTATGTTTTCCAACTTTTTATATTATTCTATTTTTTGGAAAAATAATTTCAAAAGTATTCAAAAGAGCTGAATCAGTTCATTTTAATTAAATCTTCCAGAGGCTGTCTTGTTATTTATGTGAACTTTAGTCACTGGCTTTCTCAAGGTGAGAAGCAGTGCACCCAGATCCCTGATTTACTACGTGAGCTTTGTTCGCTCCAGGAAGAAACAAGAAATTCCATAATCATTAACATCTGCGCAGAATGCTGAGTCACAGAGCTTTACCCTTTCATAGTGAGTTTCTTGTGTTGAAATAGGACTTCTGCCACTTTTTCCTGGTGTTTGCATATTATACATACATAATTAAACACACATTTTCTCCTCTCTGATTTACCCTCTCCAGGCATAAAACTGTATCTGTGGTTTTGGTGTCTGATATTATTGGAATCTAATTTCTGTCATATTTATTCCTTGGATTTGAAAGGTTTTACTAGATAAGGTGAAGCTGATGAATGCTAGAGTAAACATTGTTTAGAAGCTAGAGTAGGATGCTAGATGCCAGTGTGTGTTTGGGAATGGACAGGTGTCTTTACTGGCATGCATTCATTGCATAGTCTTGTGTTTCATTTAGATTATTCTGTTCTCAAGTATATAGAAGCCTGGACATAACTCAGAGCACTTGTCTACCTTGCTGTTAGACATTTACACCTCCAGACTTTACAAAGGTTCTGGAAAAATCCCTGCAAAATTCTAAAGCATGCTGACAAGATAATGCTACCATCAAACGATGCAGGACCTAACCTATAACTCTACATAACTCTATGTACTTAAAGGGATAAGATAGATGCGATTATGTATCTTGAGGGGGGAATTAAATTGAATAGTCACATTTTAGTGACAAGAGCCCTGATAGAGAGACAAAGAGGGTCTCACCCATGGAAGAAAATATGATGATGGATACAGAAGCCAGAGGAGAGGGACCATATGCCAAGGAATGTGAGTAGCCCTTAGAAGCTGCCTAGGGCCAGAGCCTACAAACTCTGAAGTTGGGAATGGCAGGGATCTGCAGGTTCTAGAAGCTGGGTAGGACAGGGATCTTGAAGGAGCATAATGCAGGGAAATGTACTCATTAGAAGCAACTTATGACAAGGATCTGACTCCCTTCGGGCCTCCTGAAAGAATGCAGCCCTGACAATTGGAAGCAATTTTAGATTTTAGATTTTGACTCTGAGAATCATATACATTTCTGTGTTCCAAACCACTAAATAGTGGCAATTTGATAATTGGAAATTAATTCACAATCCTTAATCCAAAATTTCTCTTTTAGAATATAGAACTCTGGCTTAAATCAGACACTGCCATGAACCAGCCCTTATTTTCTCAGGAGACAGTTGGAATGTGCATATGACATAATTCATATTACATATGAATGACAAAAACCAAAGTAGATAAAAGACTTGCTCAAAAAAGTATATCTACATATGACAGATTTGAGGATGAGACATACATTCAGACCACTGATACCAAATTTCTACCTCCCCCTCCCCCTCTGATTTATGGCATGAAGACAGTGGTGTGTAGAAATCAGGATAGAAGAAATATTTTAAACACTGTGATGCTTGGCTAGGGCTGAAGGATGGATTCTTCTGGACAAAAAGGTAGACATGTCCTGCTAGTGCCCTGCTTGGCCGTCAGTAATCATCCCATTAGGCAACTCTTCCCCTCTTGGTCCCATTGGGAAGACAAAAACAAATAAATATAACTGATGAAATAATTGCAAAAGGCAACACTCTTCAAACATATCTATCATCATATGTAAAGATTTTTTTCTCTTAATCTATATGACCTTTGACTAAAATAATGATCAAAGTTGCATTAAAAGAACATGATCTGGGGGCTGGAGAGATGGTTCCGTGGTTAATAGCAATGGCTATTCTTGTAGAGACTCCTGGTTCGATTCTCAGCACCCACATGGTGGCTAACAACCATCACCAACCACAGTTACAGGGGATCTGATGCCCTCTTCTGACCTCTTCAGATGTAACATGACATGGGTGTGTTTACATACATGCAAGCAATACACTTGTACACATAAAAAAATAAAAGTAATAAATAAGATTTTTTTAAAGATCATGGGTTTTGAGCTCTGATTATCATCCTGAAAAGATTCAATCACGGGGCTGGAGAGATGGCCTAGCGGTTAAGAGCACCGACTGCTCTTACAGAGGACCCGGGTTCGATTCCCAGCACCCACATGGCGGCCAAGAACCGTCTGAAACTCCAATTCCAGGAGAACTCCAGCTCCAGGGGAATCCGAGACCCTCTTCTGACCTCCGCGGCGTTGCACGACACGGGTGCACAAACTTGCATGCAGACAGTACATTCATACACATACAGAAATAAATAAAATTAATTAAAAAAAAAGATTCAATCACACCTATTCATTTGGGGAGGGATCCACATGTGACTTTGCCTGTCTTTGGAAACATGCTTGTGTGTATTTTAGCGGCCCAGGTTTGCTGATAACGCTTCACTGCAATGCCATCAGTTTCTATGGAGACACTAACTAGTGTGTAGTTAAGAGGAAAAAAAGATTCCTCAGCTTCCCTGTGGCTCAGAGGCTGTTTTTACTTGTCTTTCCATTCTGCACATCAGAAATAAAATTAAAATGGTTTTCTTGTGGCGCACCATTGTTCGAGTGCCAGTAAGGTTCTGATTTCTTTCATGAAGACTATGAAAATTCATGAATTAAATATTCTGTTGGCCAGCCTTTTCTAATGGGTGTGATAATGCTTCCTTGTGACATTTAAAATATAGAAATTTGGGTGTGTACTATATTACTTGAGATTTAAAAAAAATAACTTGTACATTATACATTACCAACAACTTCCACCTTGGTCTCTTACACAGCTGTGGTGTATAGATCACTTCCATTTATATTAACAGAATTTACATTTGCAGCCATTATAGAACCATATTTGTACAAAGCCATGTGAGACAACAAATCTTTTCTACACAGAAGAGGCATGGCAATTCAATTTAATAAAGTCTACATTAGTACTAGCTATCTGAATTCTGGTACAGTGATTCTGTTCTTTTTTGTATCAGGATTTTTAAAATGTTTTTCAATTGTTTGTAGTCAATCTATGACTTTCTTTCTTGACTTTGTTTCCTGTTTAGATCATTGATTCATTTTAATTCT
Organism: Rhizomys pruinosus; assembly: GCA_009823505.1. Lineage (NCBI taxonomy): Eukaryota > Metazoa > Chordata > Mammalia > Rodentia > Spalacidae > Rhizomys > Rhizomys pruinosus. Next base: position 2,001,063 of record VZQC01007611.1, read on the forward strand.
TCTTTAAAAGTAAGATTTTCTGCTATAATAAGGTGATTCTTTATTTTAAGTCTAATGATTGCTGAAATATGTATGTGTTAGTAAATATTTTGATTGGCAGAAGTTAAAAATGTCTCCTGAAATAGTTTTAGGAAAGCAGAAATTAAAAGAAAAATCAAAATTCATCCTCAAATCATACATTCAAGTTTATTTTGATTTCAGAAATAAATGTTAAGTGTTATCAGTGAATCTGTGGAGATAGTGTCATACTTTACAACCCAAGTACTTCTAAGTAACACAGGGTCTTTCAACATAATTAGCACAGAATATTGAACCTGACCAGAAATACAGTATTCATCATTAAATTTAGAGGATGCTTTATCTTCTGAGTCTAATCATGTGTGCAGAAGACTAATTGTTAATGGCATGGTCTTTATTGCTCATAGCTTTCTTTTATTTTAAATGGAACGATCTACTTTGTGAGAAATAATTAGGTTTTATAGACCTACCTGCATGGCGCCTTTTGTTGAATGTCTTATGGTTTTGCCAATTCAGATCCTGAAAGCAATTAGAGACTGTGGCAGTACTGTTCCTTAAATCACACACATATTGTGCTATTGCCTGGCTTTTTATATATTTACATATGTACCTGCAGTAGCAGATGTTGAAGCTTCACTTGCTTGCAAGTACACAGAGTAATTGTTTAGCTTGTTCAAAAACTTAGTTCAAGATGCGTAAGCTTGAGCTAGGGAATGAATGTCTGACATATGGTGGTGGCCTGATGTTTGGCATTGTCTCCAAATAATGCTCCTACTGTCAAAAGCACTTCCATCTTTAGAGATGGTCAGGAGCTACTGATGTGGCTCATGGTAGAATGACTGGCCCTAGGTTCGATCCTGAGCACCACAAATATCAACAGAATTAAGAACTGCTTAGAGTCGGTGGCCAAGCTGTGATACTTTGTGCATGGATTTCTTCAGCCAGAATGCTGTCTTTGCCTCTCATCATCAGATGGGAACGATTTGTTGCTGAGTGAGGTAAATAAGAACATTTTCAGGAGTGTTCATAATGATAATAAGAAATCAGCATCTCATTTCTGAAAGAAATCAGTTTACATGATGACTCACAGGCTCAACTGGGAGGACCTGACAGAGGTGTTGCCTAAAAGGCTGAAGATTTTTAATACATTGAGAATAGCCTGCTTCGGTAGAAGTGGCTGGTGAGTAATAATTCTCATTGTTTATTTACTTCCTCCATGACACAGGAACATTTGATAATAATTTGGTTAGCTATTCAGTGATGACAGTATCATGTCATTTCAATATTAGAATAGTCTAATAAGCAGGAAGTTACCTTGGCATTTTTTAAAATATTGTAGCCTTTTTATTGATGTTTTATGTATTTCACACATCATTTTTCAATTCAGTTTAGGCTGAATTCCCTTTTCCCTTCCCCTCATCCCATCCCACCCCATCCCAGATCATGCATTCTGCCATAATTGTCCTGCATCTTTCTCTCAATATTTGTTTATGTTTTGGAATTCACATTTTCCTCCATTAATTTTATATTACGCTAGAATATGGATACATACTCTCCACTCATATACAGTAATTACAGAGTCTGAAAATAATTGGTGGGTGGATTCTAGAGCCCGTTAAGAGATTTACATTATAACAACATAGTTGCTTGCATATAAACAAATATAACCATAATGTCTTTCAGCTTGCCTTTCATCTGGGGGATTTGATCTTAGCATCCACAAAGAAGGGAAACCATTCTCTGTCTTTCTGGGACTGTTACTTCACTTAGCATAATGGCTTTGAGCTCCATCCATTTACCTGCAAGATTCATAATGCCATCTTTCTTTACTGCTGAATAGTACTCCATTGTGGAGATGTACCACATTTTTGTCATCCACTCATCTGTTGAGGGGCATTTGGGTTGGTTCCAGCTCTTCACTATTGTGAAGAGAGCTGCACTAAACATGGATGTGCATGTATCTTTGCGGTAGGATGAGTCTTTGGGCTATATACCCAGGAGTGGTATGACTGGTACAGGTGGTAGGCTCATTCAGAGTTTTTCAAAGGTTCTCCACACTGCTTTACATAGTGATTGTACAAGTTTATATTCCCACCAGCAGTGGATGAGTGTTCCTCTTTCCCCACAACCCCTCCAGCATCTGTTGTCTTTTGTTTTCTTGATCTTAGCTAGCTGTACTGGAGTGAGATGATATCTGAGAGTGGTTTTAATTTGCATTTCCTTAATTATTAATGATGTTGAACACTTTTTAAGATGTTTCTCGGCCATCTTTAATTCTTCACTGAAGACTGTTCAGCTCTTTACTCCGTCTTTTGAGTAGGTCATTTGTCTTCTTTTTTTTTTTTTTGAGTAGTTTATATATTCTTGATGTTAATTCTGTCAGATGTGTCACTGGTAAAGATTTCCTCCCACACCTTTGCATTTTTTACTCAACACTGCTGATGTGTTAGTAGTCAATTTGTAGCATACCATCACCAGGTTACAGTGCACAAGTGCTGTGCCATTGCATTGTCATGTCAGCCAGTCATATGACACCATCACTTGGCAGCACTTACATTGTTCATTGTTCTGTAACATGAGCAGTCAGAACACTTTAAATCTTGACAATTGTCTTTCTTCAATGGCGATATGTTTTTCTTAGCTTTATAAGGTGTGTGTATGTGTGTGTGTGTGTGTCTTTGTAGGGTCTGTGTATGTGAGTTTGGGCCTTCACTTGCCACAACACTTGTATGGAGGTTGTATGCTAGCCTCAAATGTTGGTCCTCACTTTTTATCTGTTTGTGACAGACTCTCTCTTCCCACGCATGGCTGCCTATGCCAAGCTACCAGGCCTGTAAGATTCTAGGCATCCTCCTGTTTCTTCCTCCAGTCTTGCCACAACACCCATAGCGTTACAGAAATGTGCTACTCACCTCAAGACTTTACTTTGTTGCTAAGAATTCATACTCAAATCCCCATGCTTGAGGCTCAAGCACTGATTGAACAACCTCTGAGTCATCTTCACAGCCCTGCTTTGGGTTTTCATTATTCAAATTATCAGGTTATTTTCACCCAAATCAAAGATGGAGGGCATTTTTCGCTCCCAAATCACCCCCAGACATAGGCACATACAGGTCGGCAGTCTTTGCAACTGCTATCCTTTGGAAACATTTTTTTTCTAACTGAAATAATAGGAATTGTATGAATGTGTGACCTAAATCTGTTGCCAAGCTTGAAGCTAAATTTGCAAAATGTCTTGAAATATTGCTGGATCTATAGTGAAATATATTGGTGGCGAGTATATCCACTTTTGATGTAAAGATATAGGGCACTGTGAAGATGTTTTCAAAGCAGGCAGTGGTACTATGATGTTTATTTTCTATGTTTCCTTTTCTTTCCCATTTTTTTCTCTTTTACTACATCCCTCCTTTAAATAAGAAGAGCATATAAAAATATCTTTGTTTTGTTTGGCAGAATCCATTTGGAGAAACACTTTTCAGACAGGCAAAAAGCTTGCTTTCAGGGCCAGGTGTGGTGGTACCCACCTTTAGCCTCAGGACTTGGGAGGCAGAGGCAGGCAGATTTCTGTGAGATCCAGGCCAGTGTGATCTATATAGTGTTTCAGGGCATCTTGGGCTACAGGGAGACTCTGTCTCAAAACTAGAAAAGTTTCATGTTCATTTGACATTCAAAGATAGGTTTAGTTACAATAAGAAGTTGTTAAAGTATTGAAAAATTAAATGAGTATTCTCTATTATGGAAAGAGATGAACAAAAGAATAAACGAGAACATTATGAGACGGCTTTATGATACATAACTGAACTCTTTGTCCTGAAAATGAAGGTCTTAATTATTTTGTGTTCATTGTGAAAGTTGAAAGTCTAGACTAAGGCTAGAGAGATGGCTCAGCAGTTAAGAGCAGATGAAAAATATTTTTGAATTTGTAGTGTGATCTGTCAAACTTCTTCATGATGTTTAGGTGTTTGGGAACCCCTTCATCTTCACCACAAATTACTTTGTGTTCAAATTGTCTGTGGGATTTCAGAAATCGTGTTTTAATGCTATCTATGTAGTTTCAAGAGCATCAAATATAAAGGGGAAATTGTAAGTAATGTTGGATTTAAAGAAATTAATCTTAAAATTCAGTTGAGGCTAGGGAAACACATTATGATTATATGACAACTTATAATTCACTTTCAATTCATTAAACTTCAGATATTAAAACAAAAATAATTTGTATACTCCTTGCAATCATCTAGACAATATTATTGTTAAATAGAATAGGAGAGCCAGGTGTGTGGGTGCGTGTCTGTCATCTTAGTGTGTGGGGGCCTATGTCAGGAGGATTGTGAATTCAAGGTCAGTCTGAACTGCATAGCAAGATGCTGTCACACACACACACACACACACACACACACACACACACACTATGGATTTTCTTCATAGCCTTATTCTTAGAAATAAAAACAGTTTATGATTGGTACGCTCCTTCTGTGCTTTATAGGAATATGTAAACCATTTGCTCTATTCCCTTAAGAATTTGAGGATTCATTTAATCACATCAATCACAACACATACTGTAAATTTCATAAACTAATATTTGTACTCTTTTCAAATTATTTTTTCTCTGGAGTATAACACATGTTCTTCATGTACAGATGATAATTCCTTCAGGGTATGTATTCCTTCAACTAAACTTGCCTGTTGTCCTAGTTGCTGAGCACAGGCCAGAGGAGCAAGCTGGTAAGCAGCCTTCTTCCATGGTCTCTGTTTCAGTTCCTACTCCATGTTCCTGTCCTATTGAGTTCCTGGATTGGATTCCCTTGTGATGAACTGTGATTGGGACATGAAAGGCAAACCATTTTCTCATCAAGGCCATTTTGGTCATGGTGTTTATCACAACAATACAAACCAAACTAGCTCACTGGCTGGCGGTATCCATGCAAGGGATAAGGTGTCAACCTGCTGCACTGAGATAGAAGAACCCTCTTGTTTCCCAAAGTAATGCTGTCCCACATTTGTTGTTCTTATTTTGCTTTACTCTGATTTGTCTGATTGATCTTTATTTTATTTTATATTTTTATTGAAGTTATGTGTGTTTCATACATTGTTTCTCAGTCCAACCTAGACTCATCTTGTCTTCCATGCCTCCCCTCCCCACCCGAGTTCATGCACCCTGCCATCCCTGCCTTGTATCTTTTTCTGATTCTTTTCAAAGTTTTTTCAGAGCAGAAGATTATTATTATCCTTTGGGGACCTTTACTGTTTCAGCTGGTTCTCTGTCCCTGTTCCTCTGCTCTTGTTCCCACCAACCTGTACTGCTTCCAACATATATATATATATATATATATATATATATATATATATATATNGTTTTCAGTTTTTTTTTTTTTTTTTTTTTTTTTGGTCTTTTTGAGACAGGGTCTCCCTGTAGCCCCAGCAGTCCTGGGACTTGCTCTGTAGACCAGGCTGGCCTTGAATTCACAAAGATCCGCCTGCCTCTGCCTCCTGAGTGCTAGGATTAAAGGCGTGCGCCACCACGCCCGGCTTCCTTTTGGTTTTTCAACCATCAGTTCCATCCACTCGAGGACACAGTTAGGTCTTATTAGACCAGGATGCCATCTTTTTTACCACTCCATAGAATTCCACTGTGTAGATGTACCATATTTTCCCTATCCACTCATTGGTTGAGGGACATTTGGGTTGGTTCCAGCTCTTTGCTATTGTGAAGAGAGATGCAATAAACATGGCTGTGCATGTTATCTCTCCTGAAAGATGAGTATTTTGAGTATACACCCAAGAGTGGTATGGGACAGGTGGTAAGCTCATCTTGAGTCTCTTCAGAGTTCCCCATACTGCTTTACATAGTGGTTGTATGTTTACATTCTCACCAGCAGTGGATGAGTGTTCCCCTTTATGCACAACCTCTCCAGCATTTGGTATCATTTGTTTACTTGATCCTAGAAGGTCTTATCAGAGTGAGATGATATCTTAGAGTGGTTTTAATTTGCATTTCTTTAATTATTAGTGATGTTGAACATTTTTAAAAATTTTATTTAATCTTTATGTGTATGAATGTACTGTCTGCATGCAGGTCTGTGCACCCGTGTCATGCAATGCCATGGAAGTCAGAAGAGGGTGTCAGATTCCCCTGGAACTGGAGTTAAAGATGGTTCTCAGCCGCCATATGGGTGCTGGGGATTGAACCTGGGTCCTCTGCAAGAGCAGTCGTTGCTCTTAACCGCTAGACCATCTCTTCAGCCTCATCGATGTTGAACATTTTTAAAAATTTTTTTAATTTAATTTTTATTTTTGTATGGGTGTGAATGTACTGTCTGCTTGTAAGTTTGTGCACCCTTGTCGTGCAGTGCTGTGGAGGTCAGAAGAAGGTCTCAGATTCCCCTGGAACTGGAGTTCTCCTGAATTGGAGTTACAGACGGTTCTTAGCCGCCATGTGGGTGCTGGGGATTGAACCCGGGTCCTCTGCAAGAGCAGTTGGTGCTCTTAACCGCTAGGTCATCTCTCCAGCCCCAATGTTGAACATTTTTAAAGATGTTTCTCAGCCATCATTATTTCCTCATTTGTGAAGTCTTTGTTCAGCTCTTTACACCATCTTTTGAGTGAATTATTTGTTTTCTTCTGGAAAGTATTTCTTCTGGAAATTATTTGTTTTCTTCTGGAAGTCAATGCTCTGTTGGATGTAAAACTGGTGAAGGTTTCCTCCCACTCTGTGGGTTTTCTCTTCGCTTCACTGATTGTTTCTTTCACTGTACAGAAGCCTTTGAGTTTAATGAGGTCCCACTTATCAGTTGTAGTTCATTTCCTGTGAAGCAGCTGTCTGATTTAGGAAGTCTTTTCCTATGCCTATGTCTTGTAGGTTGATGCCAACCTTTTCTTCTATCTTCAGAATTTTGGGTTTCACGTTGAGGTCTTTGATCCATTTGAAGTTGATTTTTGTACAGGGTGAGAGGTAGGGGATTTATTCTTCTACAAGTGGTGATCCAGTTTTCCCAACACCATTTGCTGAAGATGCTGTCTTTCCTTCAATGAGTCTTCTTGGCCACTTTGTCAAATATGAAGTAACTGAAATTGTGTGTGCTCAAGTTAGCTCTTCAATTTTGTTTCATTGCTCAATGGGTCTTTTTTAGTGCCAGTACCAGGCTATTTTTATGACTATAGCCCGTAATATAGTTTGAAGTCTGGAAAAGTGATTCCCCCTGTATCGCACTTTTTGCTCAGGGTTGCTTTAGCTATTTGGGGTCTTTTGTTTTTCCATATGAATTTAAGGACTTTTGTTCCAAGTCTGTGAAGAAATTCATGGGGATTTTAACTGGGATTGCACTGAATCTGTATATTAATTTGGGTAGAATGGACATTTTTACTATATTTTTTTTAAAATTAGTTTTTATTGATGCTTTGTGCATTTCATACATTTTTTCCAATTCAGTTCAGGCTTATTTCCCTTTCCCTCCCCCCCCACCCCCACCCCATCCCAGATCATGCATTCTGCCATAACTGTCCTGCATCTTTCTCTCAGTTTTTTTTTTTCATTTTTAGCTATAAGTGATAATCCATGAGTACAAGCATCCTTCATGCAAAACCTATCTGCAGGCTGTTGTGCCCAAACACCTACAGCCCCACCATCCAGTGGGGGGTGACAGGTTGTTTGTTCAATCAAGTTGATCAAATGAGTGTCCAGACTACATTGCTGTAGTTTCACCATTCACCCCAATCGCAGCCCTTACATTCTACCACGCCCCCTCTTCCGCAGGTTGTTCCCTAGGCTTAGAAAAGGGGCACAGGTGGATGAGAGGTAAAACAGTCCACTCTCTCTGGAGCTGTTGACTTGGACTCTGGTCAATTCTGGCTGTTTCCTTTCATGGGCTGACAGTTTGTCCAGGAATAACCTTTCGATCCTACTAATGAAGAACAAGCAATTAGATATATAGGTATTTAAGCAGCACTAATAGTTATGGTAGGTTACTTTAGCATAGACACATGTTTGGATATGTTAATCCATGAATTACAATTTTCCCCCCTGTTAAATATGACAGGGTCTTACTGTGGCTTATAACATCTCCTAACCTGTAGAGGATGTAAGCTTGTGGCATCAGCCATGGGTTATTTCTCCAAGGGGAGAGCCAATAGCCAATTAGATTTGGGATATACAGGCACATGGCTGCCTCTGCTGCACAGTATTTCCAGGCAGGTGAGGTGTAGCTGGTGCTGACGGTGGAGTCTTGCTTGACTCAGGGAGACCCATATTTGCTTTATTGGTTTAGTGGCCTTTGGTAACACTCTCTGGCATTCCAGAGGCCATCTGTACACTTGCATGTGTGGTCTCAATACATCCCTCCCATGTTAACGTCAGGTCTTCGGCAGCAGGGTCTTTTTCCAATACATGAGCAAGGGGGGTCTTTCCATATTCTGATGTCTTGTTCAGCCTCGTTCTTCAGGGGTTTAAATTTTTGGTTGTAGAGATCTTTGGTGTCTTTGGTTAGGCTTGTTCCCAGGTATTTTATTGTTTTGATGCTATTATGAGTGGGAAGATCTCCTTATATTCTTTCTTCTGTTGCTTGTTGTTGGTGTAAAGAAAGGCTACTGATTTTTCTAGGTTAATTTTGTATCCTGCCACTTTACTGAAAGTCTTGATCATTTCTAGGAGTTTTCTTGTGGAGTTTCAGCAACCCTTAGGTAAACTATCATATTGTCTGCAAAAGGGGATAGATTGACTTCCTCTTTTCCAATTAGAACTCATTTAATTTCCCTTTCTTGTCTTATTGCCCTAGCAAGTATTTCAAACACTAGATTGAAGAGGAGTGGTGATAGTGCACAGCCTTGCTGTGTTCCTGCCTTTAAGGGGAATGCTTCTAACTTTTCTCCATTTAGGATGATGCTGGCTGTGGGTTTCTTGTATATGGCTTTGATTACATTGAGGAATGATCCCTCCATTCCAATTCTCTCTGGGACTTTAAGCATGAAGGGATGCTATATTTTGTTGAAGGCTTTTTCTGCATGTGTGATTGATCTTTTTAAAAAAATTATTTATTTTTGAATGTGTATGAATGTACTGTCTGCATGTAGGTCTGTGCACCCATGTCATGCAATGCCGTGGAGGTCAGAAGAGGGTCTCGGATTCCCCTGGAACTGAAGTTCTCCTAGAATTGAGTTACAGACGGTTCTTAGTCACCATGTGGGTGCTGGATCCTCTTCAAGAGCAGTCGGTTCTCTTAACCGCTAGGCTATCTCTCCAGCCCCATGATTTAAATCTGTTCTTCATTAGTCATGGATTGCTGCACTTGGTGTTCATCACATTTAATAGATATCACCAAACAATTTACTATGAACACCTACCTATAGATAACAATTGGCAAATTTAGATAGACATAAGAGATACATGCTTAGACAGACACCGAGTTACAGTTGTAATTACTGACATAATTCTAAAGACAGTTTTAAGTCATAGGTATTGATATGGACAAAGTTCCACATACACATTTATGGAGCATTCTATGTCTTTCTTATCAGTAGGACTTTAGTATGTGTCTATTTGTATCTTGGCTGGAGTTGGTTCTCTTCACATGGGTCCCAAGGATTGAACTAAGGTTGTCAGACTTAGTGCCAAGTACCCTTATGAACTGAGCCAACTAACTATCCTATCAGTAAGCCTTGGTTTCTGGGTTTTTTTTTTTTAATTTAACTTCTTACATTACTTTATTGTTTGGAGTTGGGGGACATACCATGGAAGCATGTGGAGATCAGAGAACAATATTTGAGCATTGTTTTTCTCCCACAGTTTGGGTCTTGGGAATTGAACTCAGGTTGTCAGGATTGTTGGCAAATGCCTTTACCTGCCAAGCCATCACAATCAACCCTGGTTGTATCACTGACCTGAAATGTTTGATCTCTTCATGTCCTCTCTCTCATGCTGGGAAGAGGGTCTAAACGTCATTGCTTTTGACTCTCCCGTGGGGACTCTTATCTCCTGTCTGAGAACTCCTACAGTGCCACTCTCCTGAAGACACACCTATTGTTTCTTTTGATTCCTTTTGGGCCAACTCACTCTAGTATACACAGAGAAGCTCTTTGACTATAGTAACCAGGGTTCACTTACCTATGACCCATATTATCTTCTGATTTCCTACTGTTTATTGATTTGGGGAAGGTACTCAATCAGTGTTGTCGACATGGATATTTCTATTGTTATCCTATATCAACTGAGTAATCTGCAAAATACTGTGTTCTAGAAAAGTCATAGGCTTACCATCAAAGAATTTGCTAAAGAATAATTGTGTGACAAGGGATATTTGTCTTCTGTGGGCCTCCATTTAATTCATCTGTGAAAGGAAAGGTGTTAAACTTGGTGGCAAGTGCTCTTGTCTGCTGAGCCATTTAGCTGTTTTATTATTAAACCTTGTGGGGCTTATATCATTTAATTAAAAAATATGTGTATGAGTGTATTGCCTACCTGTATGTAAGTGCACCTGTATAATGCAATGCCTGCAGAGGTCAGAAGAATCCCCTGGAACTGAAGTTACTGATGGTTGATAGCTACTGTGTATATGCTGGGAATTGAACCTGGGACCTCTGCAAGAGCAGCCAGTACTCTTTTTTGGGGGGGGGGTCTTTTCGGACAGGGTATCCCTGTAGCCCCAGCTGTCCTGGAACTCACGTTGTAGACCAGGCTGTCCTCGAACTCACAAAGATCTGCCTGCCTCTGCCTCCCAAGTGCTAGGATTAAAGGCATGTGCCACCACGCCCTGCTCAGCCAGTACTCTTAACCACTGAACAATCTCCCGAACCCCTCATTTAACTCTTTTCCACATTTAATATACTAATTTAAATGTGTAAGGAGTAATAAAATTAGAGGTTGGAGAGATGGCTCAGTAGTTAAGAGAGCTTTTTGCTCTATCAGAGGATCAGAGTTCTGTTCCCAGTATTCACATCTGAGTGCTCACAAATGCCTGTAACTCAAGCTCCACAGGATCAGACACTCTCTCTTTTGCCTCCCTGTACATCTACACATTTGCACAGATACATGCACAAGCACACACCCACCCACCCCCACACACAAATAAGTAAAATAAATATTTTGAAAGAACATCAAAAATAATAGGAAAGCTTTTCTTAAGTGCTTTGTAAAATTTTTGTACGAATACAATTTTGATTACAGCTTAGACATCTTAATTTTTATGCCAGTCAATAGTAAATCAATGTGTATCCAATGACATAAATATTAGGCAACTCGATGTATAATGAGACTCCAAAAGCAAATGTATGACCATATGCATCCATCAGAAATTGTTTAGTAAAAGCAGAAAGAAAAATTAACTCACAAATAGGGTTGTATTCTCATTCCTGTATGATAGAATAGTTAAATTAATGGCTAGATCTAATTAAGAAACTGAAAAATTACAGCATGCCTTCTGCCAATTCTAAAGCCAATGGGCTGTGAGATGTGAGCATGGTAACAATCAAAAATTACCTCACCTTGGTTGAATATTAAGGCGATTTCAACACCTATCCTTGGAAATAAAACAGCCCTTGCAATTACATTTTGTAATTTGTTATTGGTTCAAAAATTAACGACTTTTACTTTAGTCAATGGATCATCACAGGTGACAGAGCAGAGTTTTAATTAACAGTGACAGGTAAAGCCCTTTGTAGTCATAGCAATTTATACTAGCAATTATATACGAAATTATATTTTGATTATTACAGTTTACATCGAGGTGAAGAATATGGAAGGCTGTCTCTAACATTTTGGGGGGCATTGGCAAATATTTAAAAATCATGAAATATGCTAACTGTTAAATATGTTATGCTTTCCGGGGCTGGAGAGATAGCCTAGCGGTTAAGAGCACCGACGCTCTTGCAGAGGACCCAGGTTCGATCCCCAGCACCCACATGGCGGCTAAGAACCGTCTGTAACTCCAATTCCAGGAGAACTCCAGTTCCAGGGGAATCCGAGACCCTCTTCTGACCTCCGCGGCATTGCACGACACGGGTGCACAGACCTGCATGCAGACAGTACACTCATACACATACAAAAATAAATAAATAAATAAATAATAAAAAAAAATTTAAAAAAAAATAAATATGTTATGCTTTCCTGCCTTTGTAAATATCCTCTCATAAAGCTTGGCTTGTATTTAGAATTTTGTGACTATTAGAGTCCTACTTTCATACATTCTTAATTTCCCTGTTGCCTCCAGCCTAATGTTACAGTGTCAGGGAGCATTTGTTCTACCGCCACCTAACTTTCCTTCTAGCATCTTCAATACTACCTCCCAGTGCTCTAAAGCTCAGTGCCATCCAGGCATCTGCTGCGATGTTCATGCTAACAGTGCATTTACCTCATGAGGACAGGTTAAGAATGAAGCCTGCCCAGGTCCTGGACTCAGGACAATTAGCAGAAGAAGTGTCAGGGATCACTGAAAAGGATCAGAAGGTGAAAGTGCTTGCTGCTAATATTGACAACCTGTGTTTGATCTTTGGGATTCACAGGGTAGAAAGAGAGAACTCACTCCCCCAAATTGTCCTCTGACTTCTTCACGCATGTCGCAATATGTACTCAAGTACTATAGTACATGGGCACACAGACAGATACAGAGACACACAAATAAAATAAAAAAAAATAGTGAAACTTATTTTTAAAAATTAAAAAGAGAAATGGAGGTACCTGTACAACAGCCTACAACAATACTGCAAACTGCATGTGGACTTGGTGATTTGGTCCTAGAGACTGATTTCCGTTGTTTCCTGGTATCATATTGCTGGGCATGTAGTTATTGAAATGCTAACAAAGGCAAAAAGCATAACAAATAATGTATACATAGAAATACCTACCACACTGAGTTCAATGAATACACTGACCAGCCTGGTCCAGATTTAGCTGTGGAAGGACTGACAATAAGTCAGTAATATAAAACAGCTGAGTTTTTGTGTGTCTTCATGAGTAAGCATTGTACCCCTTCAGATTCTGGGATTGAGGGTCACACAACAGTCGTGTGTGTGTGTGTGTGTGTGTGTGTGTGTGTGTGTGTGCGCGTGTGTACTTATGGATATATGGCTGGAGGCCAGAGGTCAATGTCATGTGTCTTCCACAATCACTTTGCACCCTATAATTTTTAAAATATTTTCAACATTTCTTATTGAAGTTTTGTGCAATTCATACATTTCCTGGTCCAGTTTAGACTCACTCCCCTTTTCATGCTCTAAATAACTAACTAAATAAATAGGAACAAACTTAACCAAAGACACCAAGGATCTCTATAACAAAAACTTTAAACCCCTGAAGAAGGAGATTGAAGAAGACATCAAAAAGTGGAAAGATTGCCCATGCTCATGGATTGGAAAAATTAATATAGTAAAAATGTCCATTCTACCCAAATTAATTCAATGCAATCCCAATTAAAATCCTCATGAGTTTTTTCACAGACTTGGAAAAAAATCCTTAAATTCATATGGAAAAACAAAAGACCCTGAATAGCCAAAGCCACCCTGAGTAAAAAGTACAATACAGGGGGGGGATCACTATACCAGACTTCAAACTATATTATAGGGCTATAGTCATAGAAACAGCCTGGTACTGGCACAAAAACAAACCTGTAGCCGAGTGGAACAAAATTGAAGATCCAAAGTTGAGCTTATACAATTTCAGCCACCTCATATTTGACAAAGAGCCCCAAAAGACACAATGGAGGAAAGACAGCATCTTCAGCAAATGGTGCTGGGAAAACTGGATCACCACTTGTAGAAGAATAAATCCCCTACCTCTCACCCTGTACAAAACAAACTTCAAATGGATCGAAGACCTCAGTGTGAAACCTGAAACTCTGAAGGTGATAGAAGAAAAGTTTGGCAGCAACCTACAAAACGTAGGCATAAGAAAAGACTTTCTAAATCAAACAGCAGCTGTGCAGGAAAAAAGGTCAACAGTCGATACTTGGGATCTCATTAAACTCAAAAGCTTCCGTGCAGTGAAAGAAACAGTCAATGAAGTGAAAGACAAAACCCACAGAGTCGGGGGAAACCTTGCCCAGTGATACATCTGACAGAGCATTAACATCCACAACATGTAAACTACTCAAAAAACAAAGAAGAAAACAAATGACCCCTTCAAGAGATGGAGTAAAGAGCTGAACAGAGATTTTACAAGTGAAGAAATAAAGATGGCTGAGAAACATCTTTACAAAAAAGCTCAACATAGCTAATAATTAAGGAAATGCAAATTAAAACCAATTTAAGATGTCATCTCACTCAGATAAGACTGGCTAAGATCAAGGAAACAAAAGATACCAAAGGCTGGAGAGGTTGTGGGGAAAAGGGAACACTCATCCACTGCTGGTGGGAATGCAAACTCGTACACCACTATAGAAATCAGTGTGGAGAACCCCTAAAAGACTCAAAATAAGTCTACCACCTGATCCAGTCATACTGTACCCCATAATTTTGGGGTTTTTTTTTTTTTGGTCTTTTCGAGACAGGGTCCCCCTGTAGCCCCAGCTGTCCTGGAACTCACTCTGTAGACCAGGCTGGCCTTGAACTCACAAAGATCCACCTGTCTCTGCCTCCCAAGTGCAAGGATCAAAGGCGTGCGCCACCACGCCTGGCCGGCTGTACCTATAATTTTTAAAGATACCCTCTCTCACTGAACCTAGGGAATCACTGATTCATCTATACTAACTGGCCAGAAAGTTCCAGGCATCTTCTGGTGTCCCCCTTCTGGGATTACAGGTATGAGTTTATGAGCTCATGCACCTGTCTTTGATTGTTTCTTTCTTCCTTTTGAGATAAGATCTCCCTGTAGCACCAACTGACCTAGAATGTAGAATGGCCTTCCTATGTAGACTATGCTGTACTTGAATGTGGAGATTCTGCCTGCTCCTCTATCTCAATGGCTGGGATTAAGGGCATGTGCCACCATATCTGGCTATGCATGTACTTTTTTTCATGCATAGATATTCTAGATCTGAACTACTAACTTATTTTATACAGTGTATGCATTATTTATCTCCAAAAACATAAGGAAACATCTGTACTGAATAATCAAAAGTGGATGATGTGTAAATTTTTAAACATGTTTTTCTAGTATTATTCAAACAGCATATATGAAAGATTTGAAGACATAAATGTCTAATACAGTACCATATATTGAATATTTTTATTTAAAATTGTCTTTCGTAGTGAGTAGTTAAGTACACTTGTGGCTCTTCCAGAGGACCTAAGTTCTGTTCCTGGTATGCATATCTGGTAATTTGCAACTGGCTATAACTTCAGTTCCAGGGGATCAAAAACCTTCTGTGATATCTTCTGATGTCTTCTGGCACATGCACATGGCACACACACACACACACACACACACACACACACAATTAGTAAAAATAAATCTTTAAAATGAACTTGTTTTTAATGACCAACCAAACTGGTGGTGCTCATCTTTAATTACATTGGAATGCATGTTGTTTGCAGGCACATTTTGAAGGATTGCAAAGGAAGAGTGGAAGAAAAGAACACACATGTACTCCATTTGTACGTCTCTAAAAATTCCCTTTTGGGGGCCTGGAGAGATGGCTCAGCAGTTAAGAGCACTGGATGCTCTTGCAGAAGAGTTGGGTATGGTTACCAGCACCTACATGGAAGTTAGCAACTGTTTATAACTCCAGTTGCAGGGGTGCCCTCTTCTAACCTCTGCGGGTATTGCATCACTTGGCTGCACTTAAGTATGTGCAGGAAATATACTTAAATACACACAAAAATAAATAAAAAATTAAAATATTTTTAAAGTAAAATTGCTTTTTTTTTCTGAGAAAAGGTCTCACTGATCTAGAACTGGTGGTACTTCCTGTTCAGCTCATCTGAGCCATCACGTCTGAGCCTTCCTCTTGCCTGCTTTCCATTGTATATTCTGCTAACTTTCTGCTGTGTTCAGCACTTCTGTTACTAACTATTGTGCTCTTCCTAATATTCCTAATCACCTTAAAGAGAAAATATCTCTGTGGATTCCCTGGGACTCACACATGATGTATAGCAGTTCCAACATTTAAGTATCTCAGCTAATATTTAAATGTAAATTTTCTTAACTATTTTAATTGTCATACCAAAACTGAATCCCTATTGCATAATGTTCAGTTTCTAAGACTGATTCATGAACACTTGGAAGTCTATTCTACAGTGCTCGTTGGATGCCCCATAGCATAGAAGCATAGTGCTGTGACAGCAAGAGTTTTGGTAATGAAAGCTTAAAATTGTTTAAAATTTAAATGCTGCTGTAATATTTTTTTTCATTAACTGGGGACTCTTAAAAAATCAGTATCGGGGCTGGAGAGATGACTTAGCGGTTGGGAGCACCAACTGCTCTTGCAGAGGACCTGGGTTCGATCCCCAGCACCCACACGGCGGCTGAGAACTGTCTTTAGCTCCAGCTCCAGGGGACTCTGACGCCCTCTTCTGACCTCCAAGGCATTGCACGATACGGGTGCACAAATCTACATGCAGATAGTACATTCATACACATACAAAAATAAATAAAATTAAAAATAAAAAAATTAGTATCTTTTTTACCTGGGACATTTTGGAGGCAATATATGGTTTTGGTGACAGCTAATTCAAGCTTCATAACTTCAAACCATAATAGGAACCAGTTAATTACCATGATAGAGTAAACTGAGTAGTTTGTAGACAAAAGAGACTCTTAGTCACATTTGTGACCTGAGAATGCAGATTCCTTAAAGGTATCATAATTAGAAATATTTTAATATAATGTACTCACAAAACTAAACTCCCTCAAGTACAAGATGTCAGGGTCTGGCTGTGAGCATCAGACTTCAGCATTCAGTATATATATATATATATATATATATATATATATATATATATATATGCTTGTTATTCATGATTTATCTATATAGACATAAAGGTCCATGAAGTTCTGTACTCTAAATTTTGCAAACAGGAAATCATAAAATCAAGAGATGGAGAAATCTCAGAAAGCAAATCAGACATGTTAGCACATGCCTTTAATCCCAGCACTTGGAAGGACAGAGACAGGCAGATTTCTGTGCTATTGAGGTCAGCCTGATCTACATAATGAATTCCAGGCCAGTTAGAGCTACAGGGGACCTTGTCTCAAAAAGACACACACACAAAACATCTCAGAAAGTTCTTTGATTTTTTTAAGATGGTACAAAGATTCGTTGAGCTCATTCCACACATTGCTTCAGATTTAAATGATTCAGTGTGTTTCATTAATATCTTGATTTAGATGCTTTACAGATAGGAACAAAGAGTAAGCTTGCTTTCCTGTCTCTGGTGGCAGTGGGTAAAATCTCACAATGTCATCTGCATTTCAGGTCGGTCCTCCAAGTATAAACATGTGCAAGGAATATAAGTTCTTAGGAAAACACAGCTATTAATTCTACAACTTGCTACTTCCCTCTATTTCTTTTTCTAATGTGAAAGAGCTCTAAAACTCACTATTTTTATATTTCTTGGATGAGGTCATGAGGTCACCAGGAACTTAAAAGGAAAAAACAAGGGATGGTAAAGGGTTCTTTTGCAGTGGATCCTCCCAGACATTCTTACCTGTTAAGAGCCATGGCCTAGGATCAGCTGTCGCTGACGGTGAATGATAGGTCTGTCTAGATGAGGCAACACAGATTAACATCCTGATCATCAAAGAGCTGCATCAGGAGTGTCAGCACACTTTTCTATTATCTAAGCAGCAGCCCAGTTCATTCCTTTGCATCAGGGACAGGACTTGTTGTAAGATTGAAATGTCACCCAGCCCAAGACTAATCGCTAGACAGGACACAGAGTGGACCAAGGAAAATGGAGGGCTCAAGGCAAACGTAGATTATTTTACTTTTGAACCTGACATTTGTTAAGAACTTTGGTGTGTTATTTGGATCTCGTGATTAGGAATTTAAGAGAACAATAGAGAACAGAACACAGGTGCAGGTATGACTGCTTAATCATGATCCACATCTGGGAGTTAGGTGCTACCCACTGGGCCAAGTGCTTCTAACTTTTTAAATTACATCTGTTTCTTAAAGTGAGAAGTTTGCCTGTGTGTATGTAAGTGCACCACAGCCTGCAATGCCCACAGAGGCCAGAAGATAGTGTTGGATCCCCTGGAACTGGGAACCTAACCATGTTCCTCTGCAAGAGATCAAGTGATCTTAACAGCTGAGCCATCTCACCAGCCCTGTCCTGGGTGTTTTTATTTCTGTTTGTTTTTCTTTGGGTTTAAATCTTTCATCTAATCTTTGTATTCATCCAGTGAGCACAGTATGATAACTAGATTTCTAAGTGAGGAAACTGTAACTTAGAGAAGGAACAAGGCTTGTTTCAGGGCTTGTTTCAGGGGACACTGCCAACACAGATTGCTGTTGGACATCAGGGCCTTTACAAAGGGATCCTCCTTTGCTATGGTTAAGTCAAGGATTCTTGATTTTTGCCTTGTTCGGACTCTAAGAACATGGAATCTAATCTAGGCTGCACACACTTTCTTAAAACACCCATTTTGACATGAGGATAGTCATAGAATTATAACAACCATTATGACATGAGAATAATCATAGAATTTCATCTCTAAGGATGTCATTAATATTAAATGAATCAATACATGGGAAGTTCTCAGAAGAAACAGTGGATAAACTGTAATAGCAGACCCTATCCTCATATTACTCTGAGTAATTGTGGGCTTAATAACTAATCTTTAAGTAAGAACTAAAAGGGGGCCTTATAAACAAACTTAGTAATAGAAATTAAATGAATAATATAGTCTGCTAAATAAAAATTAAATTTCAAACCATCAAAATGGCAGATAATATATGAAAAGAGTATGAAAGGGAGATAGGTACACATGGGACATGACAGAGGTCTCAGTGAGAGACCCTGCCTGATAGGGAGGGATGTTTGGAGAACATGACACTGCAGGAAGACAAAGAGGCACCAGACATTCAGAGGCACTGTCACTGGGTGATTCTGATTGAAATTTTCATTAAACAAACTTGCATTTTCATAATTTTAAGCATATGTCAGTATATTCTTTATAGTCATTCAGATGGAGTCATAGATGGAGGCTCAAATGAAATCTTCCAGATATGAATTATCTTGGCATTGTTGACATTCTGAGATATTATGAAGTAAACCAGTTCCCAAATAAGCCAAAAGATTTGTCAGCTTGTGTTTGCTCAGTGAAATGTTTACATTATTTGGGATTACAATTTGGAAGGGGTATGGGGCTTCCCATTTTCTTTGTCTTTATTATTTTGATCAAAGGAAAAAAATTTGGGGAAGTGAAATGCTATTGAGAGGATTTAGAAGAAGTATAGTACAAAATGTTGGCAGCTTTTTAGTGTTCTTTAAAAAATTTTGTGTATATGTGTGTATAATATATTATCTATCTCTATCTATATATATATATATATATATATGCATTTGCGTGCAGATGTGCAGGCTGGTGCACGTGTCTGTGTTGAGGTTAGAGGATGATATGTGTCTTTCTCTGTCAATCTCATTCTTATTTTCTGAGACAGTATGTCTCACTGAACCTGGAGCTCATCGATTTGGCCGGACTGTCTGTCCAAGGAGACACAACTGTCTTCTTCACCTCCATAAGTCTGGGATTACAGACATTGCACATACTACCCCACAATGCATGTTACGTGGATCCTATGATCCAAGCTCATGTCTCCATGCTGTGTGATGGGTGCAAACCAAAGGAGCTCTCTGCTCAGACCTGAAGTTTTCATTTTATATTCTCAGACATTATGCTCAGAGCCCTCCTAAATTGGCATTTTTATAGAATGTTTAATTTCAGTTTTCAGAGGCATAAATAGTCCTGAGTTCTGGCTTACTTCCCTACTTATATGACAATTATTTAATCTCTAGGAATTCTTCATTTTTAACTTGTGCTTGATGACAACACAAGGCCCGCGGGGGGATTAAGTAGACTAATATGTGCAAAGTATTTAGAACAGAACCTTATACCCATACTTCATAAATGTTAACTGTTGGCAGCAGCTATTATGGCCATAGTTATATTCTTCACTTTCAATGTAGCCCATTATGTACGATATTATAAAAATGTTCAAATCATACTGGACTTCATATATGTTACTTATATTCCTAAATATTTATGGTTTATTTCTTCCCCAAAAGTGAGATATGACATAACAATCCAGACTTACAAGAGAAAGGTGAAAAAAATATAAGATTGGAGAAAGGGAAGAATTAATAGTAAATGTGAAAATTAATGCAAACGAATTTGTACCTAGAGTCTACATTATTAGAAAATAATTTATTTTGAGTACCTTAATTTCCTTAGCCTCAACTTAAAACATGAAATTTGTTGTAATGATAGGTTACAGCAATATCCTTTGAAAATACTCCTATTTTTCACGTTTGAGTGCTGGTTCAGTTGATTTGGTTTGGAAGTGGAGAAATGCAAGGATTCCTACAGTTTCTGATCTAAACTTTCATTTACTCATTTATAGGTTCTTCATTAAGTCCTTCTTAAAGAAGTGTTGTGGTAACTTAGCCAGGTAATTTCTTATTCCAAATTCAGTTCCATTATTAATAGTGTGGATATGCTGAGCAGACTGGAGGGAGAGGTAGAAAGTACTTTGAGTGAGCAGTTTAAGAGCAGAAATAATGTATCCTGAGCAGGAGGATTCCTCAGATCCTCACAGGCTGAGATTAAAGCTCTCTCCCTTCTGCCTGGAAAGGGAGATTACTTTGCATTAAAATCACTTTGTAGGCCCGGCATGGTGGCGCACGCCTTTAATCCTAGCACTTGGGAGGCAGAGGCATGAGGATCTTTGTGAGTTCAAGGCCAGCCTGGTCTACAGAGTGAGTTCCAGGACAGCTGGGGCTACAGGGAGACCCTGTCTCAAAAAGACCAAAAAAAAAATCACTTTGTAAAGGCTTCTGGAAACCCAGTAAAGAGGTGGTTGTAGTTCTTCAGAAAGCCATGAGAGTGGCAGAGAGAGTGACATGGATAGTCTCTGTGCACCAGGAATCCAGGCCGCTTGGGGTTTTCTTCCTTCTTTGTTCTGCAATGCAGGACTTTGCAAAGGATTTTTTCAAACCTATTTGCATGTGAAACCCTGCTTAAAAATGAGGATACAGATATTTGCTCTTGTCCAAAAGAAAAAAATAAAACATTTAATGGCCCTTATATGAGCATCTGTTTTATGCTCAATGCTATAGTTACCATGTGTAATATTTCTCCTTGAAATTTATTATCAAGCCTGTGACTCTGGTACCAAGAGACTAATAAGCATTGTGAATATGCTGCTTCTTTCTTCCTCATTCCACAGGTAGTGAGTGATTTGAGTTATCTCTCTTACTAAAGAGCTTTAATGTTTATAGGTCAATGGTTTCCGTTGCAAGCCCTTTCTGTACATCATAAGAAAGGTTTTGTAAGCTTTTGTTATAAATATAGCTATAGTTTTTCTTGTTATCCACCTCTAACAGTATTTAGAAGTCCTTATTATGTTACCTTATCTTACTTTGCTAGATAAAATGAATGTATTAAGTAAATCTGGATTTGCTGTCAAAAAATAGGTTGTTAGGAATATATGAGCTATTCTACAAAATTCTCTGGTTGGTAAATGAAATGAAAAAGAAAACTCAAATCCTTGCTCTGTTTATACTGTTTATTTATTATGACACTAGGGGAAGAATTTCAATTTTTTTTAAATGTATTTTTTAATTTAGATTTTGATGTACATATTTCAAACTTTGGTGAACAGAAAGCATCTAACTAAAAGAGCAGAAAGCTCTATTATAAGTTCTTCAGAAACTTTTAGATATGGCTAAAGAATAGACATGTTTACAATATTTAAACTCATGAAACATTCTCCCATTAATAAAAAGAGCATTGAGTTGTTTCGCAAAACAAAACTGAGCAAGTATACCATTGTACTAATTTCCTGTCATCATCTCCTATGTAAAAGAACTAGGAGAGACGGTGATTTTTCAATTTTAGAAAGGAATTTAAAGAAATTAATCAGCACTGACATTTATAACTTCTGAATTTAAACTATGGTTTCTGGGAAGATGAGTCATAGATATTGTGCGCATATGCATGCTGACACAGGATAGTTATATATGTATGTATTGTGTGTGTTACATATAGTAACTCAGAGCACATATAGATTATATATATATATATATTATATATATAATAAGTATATGCTCTGAATGAGCTTGACTCATTTAAACTCTAGTCTTTCCTTTAAAGCAGCTTAAGTGCTGCTAATATCCAGGAAATAAAAGGCAGCAGGATCTTGCCTCAAGACAACCTTCGGATTGTGCCCTTTGGAGCTCATCAGAGCCCATTCAGGTTAATCCCAAGGGGTCAGTTGATAGAGGACCTGATACTCTTTTTCCCAGGGGCTAAATGCACAGCTTGGGCAAGATACCCAGCTCCTGCTGGCTTGAGAAAAGTGTTATTTTAATGATGATTATAATGAGCTTTAGTGTTGCTGGGAGCCAAATGTATCCTTAGTTCCAAGAAAGAAAGCTGCAATCAGGGTGAAGTGTAATGTAGCTTACATTATTATTTGATAAGTTGGCCTTTTAATTAGGATTTTCCTCCATCTCCTATATTCAATTATTGCCTACTGTTCCAAGGTGAATAATTTCTGTGTATCTTCATGTGTATCTTTATTATTTGATAAGTTGGCCTTTTAATTAGGATTTTCCTCCATCTCCTATATTCAATTATTGCCTACTGTTTGTTCCAAGGTGAATAATTGCTATGTATCTTTGTGAAGATGTCATAGCAATTGAAACACATTTTGTGCTAGTGGGAGGGGCTGCCTTAGAAAGTTTACCTGGATACATTAATCGATGAAAGTGTAGCTTTGATCCCCACACCTGTATTCATTTCCAGTATTTGATTTCCCTTCCAGAAACCATTGCCAGTTACTTCTTAAAAGTGACGTTAACCTTATTGGATGGCTGGCAATTATTTCTTCTAAACTCAAGCTTGAACTGCACTGTAAAAGAAGTTGATTAAGAAACACGTGATACACAGAACTTTAAGGCATAGAATGTGGTATGTTGGCTCCCCAGGAATCCTTAGAATGGGTGGATGTTGAGAGTAAACTTGGATTTTGATGGAATTCATGTAAACTATTGTTTCATTTTGCCAAATTAATTTATTTTTGACAATTTAGCATAAACAAATACATTCTGATGAAACTCCTCCTGTGCCATTAGCCCCTTCCCTGCCCCACCGGTATCCCCACATATTCCACCAACATTTATTTCACCTTTCTTTTTTTTATTCTGTTTGTTTCTTTGGTTTTGGTATTTGCTTTGTTTTGTTGTGTTTCTTTGTGACCCACATGTTTCAACCATGTGTTCAAAACTATCCACTGAGTGACTCACTAGTGTCTATATCACTGAAGATATCTACTTCTAATCCCTCCGGGGGGGAAACTATTCACAATTGGGTACTGAGGGAACCAGTATTGTGCAGGCCTTAACCATAGCTGTTCTTCATGGTTACATTCCCCTAAAATTCATATACAATCACAAAAGAACCCAGATAGACAAAACGATCCCAAGCACAAAGAACAATTCTGGGGGAGGATTAAAATATGAGATCTCAAATTATATTACATCATTCTAGTCATATAAAACAATATGGATATGCGTGACGTGTATGTATGTATATTTTGGAGTGAAATAAATTAGAAGGAACAACAACAACAACAACAAGAAGACTGGGTCAAAAACCTGACTGAAACAGTAAACTTCTGCCCAAAACAGTGAGGTTCTGCATTGAAAATTTTTAAAAAGACTAAGAAAATGATGAAAGACATATACGGCAGAATGTATGAGCTCCGGTGGGACCAGGGTCAAGGAAGGGGGAAAGTGTCTAATTGCTCACCAAAGGAACTAGTTTCAGTTTCCTGAACCAGCTGGGTCACTCACAACAGCCTGTAGCAACATATTCAGAAGATCATATGACCTCTATGGGTCCTCTGCACTCATTTGTGTATGTCCGCCTACCCCATGTTAACATGCATATTTAAAATTCAAAGAAGTACATACCTTGTAGAACAGAAATGAGTGAGCAGATCATCTGTTCATAGCGGACCCTATACAGAGAAGGAAGCAAATGCTATGACCACAATATAAGACTGTGTATTTAAATTCCCACAATTCCATTAAGGCTACAGAATGAAAAAGTTTCACTGTTCTGAGAGGGGCTGGATATTGTGTTGCATTTGCACCCAGTTAGCTTCGAAGATAATGCTATGTCCTCAGAAGAGATCCATTGGCTGTCTTGAAGAGAATGTAATTTTTAATTGAGTTTTTGTGAATTTCATAGCATACATCTTGCTCAGATTTAAATGTACTACCTTATCTGCAACCTCAACATCTGACCCCAACCAATGGATTGAATTATTCTTTCATATGTGTTAAAGTCTTTGCAGCCACGTTTATTTCCCCAAATTGTCTCAGTGTTACTCCTTCCCCTGGAGACAGCTTCACTTTTCAAAATACAAAAGAAAAACAAACAAAAAACCTCCCTCCTTGCTGCAGTCAGATCCAAGGCACATTTTCAAATTTGGACTTCTTATTCTATATTTTTAATTTTTTGTATAGTATGGTTATAAATCCTCTCTCAGATGTACTGCTGATGGTCTTTTTAGTTTAATGAGTCCTGTTTTTCCATTGTTAACCTTTATTCCTGAGCAACTTATATCTGATTTACAAGTCTTTTCCTGAAACACATGTTGCAGGGTACTGCCTTTGCTGTCTCCTAACAGCATTTCAGGTATCACATTCAGATCTTTGAGCCATTTGGAATTGACTTTTGTAGATATGGTTCTATTTCACTCTTTTGTTAAATTTTTTACTTTTTTTTTTTTTTTTTGGTCTTTTTGAGACAGGGTCTCCCTGTAGCCCCTGATGGCCTGGAACTCGCACTGTAGACCAGGCTGGCCCTGAACTCACAGAGATCCACCTGCCTCTGCCTCCCAAGTGCTAGGATCAAAGGCATGCTCCACCACGCCCGGCTGTTATTCTAGTTTTGCTTCTACTATGTGTGGAAAATCCTGTCTTCCCTCCCTGTGTGTTCTTGGCCCCTTTGTCAAACATCAGGTGGCTGAAATTGCATGCACCTTAGTTTGGGTCCGCTATTTTTTCCTTTGATCTACACATCTGGTTTTGTGCCAGTACCATATTCTCTTTTTTTTTCCTTTTTTTATTGAAATTTTGTGCATTTCATACATTTTTTAATCAAATGTAAACTATTATTAAGGCTATATTTGGAGAGATGGCTCAGTGGTTAAGTGCACGGGCTGCTCTTGCAGAAGACCCAGGTTTGTTTCCCAGCATCCACATGGAGGCTAACAATTGCCCCAACTCCAGTTCCAGGGTATCCTATGTCCTCTTCTGACCTCCATGGGTATTGCATGACACAGGTGCACTTACATATATGCAGGTAATGCACTCATACAGAAAACTATATAAAATGTTAAAACTTTAAAATAAAAAGCTATGTTTATCATCTGTCATACTTTCATATGACCAAAAATTTATTAAAATGGATAAAATTATTTTTTAAAAAATTAAAATGTTTAGGGAGCTAGAGAGATGGCTCAGCAGTTAAAAGCACTGTCTGTCTCTTGCAGAGGACCTGGGTGTGACTGCCAGGAATGCCCTGGCAGCTGACCACCTTCTATGAGTCCATATCCAGGGGATCCAATGCCCTCTTATGAACACCCCAGGAATTTCAGGACACAGGTGCACTAACATACGTGCACCCAGTATTCTAATTCATGTAAACATATATTAAAATTAAGATGTTTTAATCCCCTTGAGGGGACATATATTGGGTTGGTAATCACTCATTTAAAATCATGAGTATCAAGCCACTCAGCACTGTGACTTCTTGAGAGGGAGGTAAGGACAGGAGCTGGGTCCAGTTTACTTTGAACAACTCTTGACAAATGCCCTTTGAGTTGTTTTCCACAGTTTGCAGCATGGTGTGTGTGTGTGTGTGTGTGTGTGTGTGTGTGTGTGTGTGTAGACTAAAAAGTGGGTTGTACTGCACTCAGCACAGGTAACTGACTCATTATCTATGGTATGATATTTCATTAAAAAGAATGGCTGAGCTGTGAATAGCAATATACACCTTTAATCCCACCATTCAGGAGGCAGAGGCAGGTGGGTAGTTGGGAGGTTGAGGGCAGCATGGGATGGTCTACAGAGGAGTTCCTGGACAGCAGGGGCTACATACTGAGATGCTGTCTCAGCACAAACAAGCAAAATACTAAAACAAAATAAAACTGATTAATCATAAATCTTCAAGCCAATTTTATAATTTATATGTGTCTCAACATATAAAACACTACTTTCTTTTTTTAAATATTTTTTAATTTAATATTATTTTTTATGTGTATGAATGTACTGTCTGCATGTAGGTTTGTGCACCCATGTCGTGCAATGCCTCAGAGGTCAGAAGAGGGTGTCAGATTCCCCTGGAACTGGAGTTAAAGATGGTTCTCAGCCGCCATGTGGGTGCTGGGGATCGAACCCAGGTCCTCTGCAAGAGCAGTTGGTGCTCTTAACCGCTAGGCCATCTCTCCAGCCCAAAATACTACTTTCAACTGCAAGTTATATATACAGTTTAGAGAGAAGGTGCACACTGAATTAATTTTTAAAAAGTTCTTTTTGCTTATAGAAATTTTGGTCCACAATGAATACCAATTTATATTGTATTCCCTAATTTACACAACAGATTCAAGTCAACTACTGTTTAGATTAGGACAACAGGGACATTGTTTACTTGTATAATCTCATGGATGTGTGGCTGGCTCAGAACCAATCAATTTCTATAATAAGTATCAATATACAAGATAATTTAATAGAACATCAGATAATACCAAAGACCTCCTTTGGAGTCCAGAAAGTGTGAGTGAATCCATGATGCCCAACATTGAGCTACGCTGCTGGACTTTCGTTTTACTTAAGTAAGCCCAGTTCTTCCCTATTTAAATAAGACTGTATCTAACTCACTTTGAATTTTAAAGGAGCCCTCATAATAAATTTTTAAAAGATTTTTTTCAAAGACTGTAGGTTTTTTTGTTTTTTGTTTGTTTTGTTTTGTTTTTTGTTTGTTTTGTTTTGCCTTGTTTTGTTTTGTTTTGTTTTGTTTGGTCTCCCTGTAGTCCCAGCTGTCCTGGAACTCACTCTATAGACCAGACTGGCCTTGAACTCACAAAGATCCACCTGCCTCTGCCTCTCAAGTGCTAGGAGGAGTTTTAAATTTTTGGCTGCCTTTTTTTTTCAGTCTTTTTAAGACAGGGTCTTCCTGTAGCTCCAGATGACATGAAACTCACTATATAGACCAGGCTGGTCTTGAACTCAAAGAGTTCCACCTTCTGGCATTAAAGGCATGAGTCACCCAACTCAATGGACATTTAAAGTTTTGCTGTTTTACACTACAATATTAATGTTAACATCATATCTTGGGAACAAGAAATAGAAAGATTCTGGTTTAATATTGATATGTTTATGTGACAGGTTTACAAGGGGTCAAGAGTTTTAGTTATCAACTTGACATACCTGGTTAGAGGGACCTCTATTGAGGAAATTTCTCCATTGAATTAGCTTAGAGCCATGTCTGTCGGGCATTTTCTTAATTGTTTAGTAATGTGGGAGGGCCCAGATGCAGTGCATTGTATAAGAAAGCCGGGTGTGGTGGCGCATGCCTTTAATCCTAGCGCTTGGGAGGCAGAGGCAGGCGGATCTTTGTGAGTTCAAGGCCAGCCTGGTCTACAGAGCGAGTTCCAGGACAGCTGGGGCTACAGGGAGACCCTGTCTCCAAAAGACCAAAAAGAAAAAAAAATAGAATTCTTAAAACTTTTTTATGTGTATAAGTGTTTTGCCTGCATGTGTATGAGTGCATCCATGTCAAGCAGTGCCTATAGAAGCTAGAAGAGGCTGTCCGGTCCTCTGGAATTGGAGTTACAAATGGTTGTTAGGTGCCATGTGGGTGCNTCCCCAAGTTGGGTTTGGTCCGAGTTTTTATCATAGTAACACAAAGGAAATAAGACAGCACCTTTCTTGAGGTTCTTGAGGAGTCTTTAAGTTAAAAGAATGGAGGATATCAGCTGGATGATGGGAGCCTTGGGCTGTGTGGGTTTGGGCACAGCTGCTTGCAAATTGGTTTTACATGAAGAATGCTTGTACTCATAACTTATTACTTATTGTTTAAAAATGAAATAAAAAAGAATGGAGGATAATAATTGTCCTATGGAAGTTCTGAGACACTTATTGAATAAAAATGCACATCTAAACTTTAGGTAATTATTTATAGAAGCAATTATAGAAATGTGGATGATAGCGTGGAATTTTATTGTGTATTGAGGGATTGAAACCAGTATTTGGCCTAGGTTAATGAAGTATCTTCCACTGAGCTGTACTGCAGACTTCTTTCTACTTTTCCCTTTGAGACAGGGTTTAGAATATTGCCTACCCTGGCCTGGAACTTAGAATAATTGTGCTTCAGCCTCCTATTCAGCTGGGAATACAAGCTTGTAACACCAATCTGAGAAGAAATTTTATTTTTAAATGACCTTTTCACATGCCATTCATACATGTTAAATTTGAAGATACATTTTTACCTCAAAAAATATATAACGATGTGTTCAAAAATGTTTACTTTTCCACTTAGCAAGGTGACTTGAAGGTCACTAGTTTTTTCTTCTACTACAGATGGATGTTTGTACATGTGAAATAGAAACAAATTTAAATGTGTTTGCTTTTAGATATTTCAGGCCTTTCACGTTTCCATAATGAGGGTTTAGTATATTCTTTGCTCTGATGTCATGGAGTGTACTTTGCAGGCACAGTGCTGCGATCTGCTGACTTGCCATCCCTGCTTGTCTAGATTTTCACAATTCTATGGAAGTAACTGCTTGTAACATTGATTTTAAATCACTTTAAGTGGATTTGGGATGAAGAGAATTCAGTAACATATGGAAGAAAGAAGAGGGCCCCAACCCAGCCTTGGGGATCAAAGACGGCTGCAAAAGGGGTGATATTTATCTACACTCTGGAAGAATGGGTGAGAGATGGCTGGCCAGGCCAGGCCTCAGGAGCAGTGACTTCAGGCAGAGGTAGTGTCCATGCTTCTGTCATGGAAAGATTGGATTTGAGTGTTCAACCATTACTTTCCTGTTTAGAGAATCTGTAATCCTCCACAGTAACACTGTTCTAGTTTCATTTATGTTGTGACAGACTGTGACTTAGGGGTAAAGGAAGCTGTGGTAGCTTACAATTCCAAATTACAGCCTGTTGTTGCAAAGAAGTCAAGACAAGAATTTCAAGCAGCTAGTCATACCATATTGACAGTCAAGAACAGAGAGAAATGTGTGGATACATGCCCCTCTGAGTGTTTGGTAGTGCTCAACTTGGTATCTCCCCTTATTCAGCCTAGGACCCCTGCCTAGTAAATGGTGCTGTCCAAAGTAGGCTGGGGCTCTCCATATCAATTAATATAAGCCAATCCCCTACAGGCATGAGCACAGGCCAATCCAATGTAGGTAAGCACTCATTAAGTCTCTCTCCCCAGGTGTTTTTAGGCTTTATTAAATAGAAAAAAGCTAAACATACAGAGACTATTAACATGTAACAAGTTATTTATGGGCAAAACCCCTTGAATATTTTCAATAATGGATCCAGTCTCCAAGTGCATTAGAACTTAGTGCTTACTTCCTACTGCAATTAACCTTTGAGTCTAAAAAAAATTATAACTTCAAACTTGGTAACACTTGAGATTTTCATAACCCCAAAAGATAACAAGGTCAACCTGAGTGTTTTGCTCTTATTTTTGGAGGATGCTTATTTGAAGACAGCTTTTAAGGGTAAGCACTAGGGGTTGGAGAGAAGGCTCAGTGACTGCTCTTGTAGAAGACCAGGGTTAGATTCCTACCATCCATATGGTGGCTAACAATTGTAACTCCAGTTCTAGGGAATCTGACACCCTCTTTTGACCTCCATGGGCACTGGATGACCTGGGTATACCTAGCTACACAAAGGCATTACACTCATACACATAAATTAAAAATAATAAAATATTTTAAAAAGTAAAAACTATAATTTTAATTGCTTACAAAATTTATTTTTATTTTGTTTTCAAATTTGTTTAGATTGACAATCTATGCAATACAAATGTGTAATAATTTACAACAAGCTAAACACTAATAATAATCCATATAAAGTGATCCCTCTATATCAGGGACTGCTCTTAGTGTAATTATGAGTTATCTTACTTCAATTTATAGAAACCCAATAGATTTCCAAAACCAAATCACATTGTCTAAGCTTTATAGAGATTATTAGAGAAGGATGCAAGTTAGTGTGGAATTTTAAGTGCAAGAAAATATAGTTATTGATGGTTTGGATATTATAAAATAAATTTGTATTATCCCTGCAGGTAATACAGCTAACCACTAAATGTGGATGGTTTTGACTATGCAGAACCATTTCATCACTACAGTTGACTAGGGAAGTAGGTCCTATTTGATCAGGTAAAATAAAAATTACACTTTGAAACAAGGTAGGAAACTGGTATGCTGTGTCAGATACCACGTGCTAGATAATGAGGAATCATGCTAGATAAAAGAGGAACCCAAATTAGATACTTAGTAGTTAGGGTTTTATAGGCTCATGCCTGTTTTAAAAATCTATCAAATCATTAATGTCCCAGAATGAAGAAACAGGACAAATTTCCACATATCTAAGGAATTAGTAAAATTACACAATTGATGATAAAGAAGCCCCAAGGTTGGAATCTCCACACTGGATTAAAGGCCCTTGCTGTCTCTGTCATTAGCTCTGTGGTTCATGTGAGCATCATTACCCTGGATAGTTGGTATCCCTTTCTTTCCAAGTGTCATGAGGCTTAGACACATATTTGAGAAGGAATAACCAGGAAGGGGGGTCATTGTATAGACACTGCAGCCACAAATCCAAAACCTGTCTCACACACACACACACACACACACACACACACACACATACTAACCGAGTGACCTTGACCAAGTGTTTGATGTCTTTAATTCATTTTTCAATCAGTATAATGGAAATAAAAATATAACCATTATTAATGGCAATATTAATAAAATTATAAGATGGTTTTGAAGTTCCATTTGTTCTAATTCATTAAATTTTTAAGAGAACCTTCTATGTGCCAGGTTTCATGATTTACTTCAGTGGGAGAAAAAGACTAATGGGCAAAGTATGTAATATATAGGAAAATTAATTTGAGAGAGGGAAATTTGAGAGAAATCAGATGACATAGCCACATTGAGGGTGCACTTTTTCAATGTGCTTGGTCAAAAGCAAGTTGTTATACCCATACTCAAAGTGATGTCACTGCATGAAAGACAGGCCTGAATGATCAGGTCAGCCTTGAGTTTTCCTCCTAAATGCTGTTCATTATTCCAGTATCCTTAATCATGAATATCTTAGAACTGGTGGAAAGAAGGAAAGCTTTTCATATTTATTTTGCATTAAGTGTTAGAAAACAAGAGCATAGATGTCAGTGATGTCATACAGGGCCATGACAGGTAATCAGTTGGCCATAGGCATCAGTTTTTCCATCTTTAAATTGATGATGCCAGTCTCTTTCCTATTTCTAATCAGGTTCTTCTTAAAATGATACAAGAAATGATTCAGATTGAATTTGAGTTATAGACTCACATAAACTATAAAGTCCAAGTCCCTGTATTGTTGTGATGATGCTCTGGTTTTCACTGGGGGTCTCATAGGACCCAGGTGTACTCTAAGTGACCTTGTTGCCTTTTGCCTTCTTCTAAACGTTGGTCACAGGAAGTTCTCCAATGGATTTATTGAATGAAAAATGCATATTTTCTGGTTCTGTTTTATAAGTAGTTTTGTTCATCTTGGGAGCCATAGATAGTTTTACCTTTCTTTATAGTCTATGGTTGATTTTAAAAACAAATCACAAGTGTGGCACAGTTTGTACTGAAGGACTACTTTATTGCTTTTTTTACTACCTGAAAAATGCAACAAAAGTTTAAAATTAATAACAGCCAGTAAGAGGGAATAGAGATAATAAAAGTTATGTTCCTTGCCTCAGAAGCAACTCACATTCCATTTCTTTACTAAAATAGTGTGTGTGTGTGTCTGTGTGTGTGTGTCTATAAACTTTCTAGCAATTTCATCAGAGAAGTCAGAAAGAAAAACGTTTTGTCAACATAACGCAGTATCTGTCATGTGATAGCAGAATGGGTAACTGTTTGACATGGGTAGCTAGCTCTTCAGCCACCAGATGTCCCATAGCCATGTTTGAGAAGAAAGAAAAATGCTGAGCCATCCAGGGGTACACACTTACCAGCCCATAAACAAGTCACTCATCTCAAGAATTTCATGGGGCCAGGCAGCTGGTAAGGGCAAGCTTAATTGACCGTTCCCAGAAATCCTTTGTAATATATGGAGCTGACTTCCCTAGGGAGAAACATATTTTTCTTTGAAGACCAATATCTAGTTTACAGTTATTAAAAAGTGGAAAAACATTTATCATCCATGTCTTCTAACACAACTCCTCTCTTACCAATATATTCTATTTCTGCCTGTCACTGGTCTATCTAGAGTCATATCCCAGCCCTTCTAGCACTTCCATTGCTCTCTGAGAAATGGTATTGACAGAACCCAGACTACTTTGACCACCCAATGGGCGTTCCTAAATGAATATTTTTCTTTCAATTGGAATTCATTGTGGCAAAATCTAATGACTAACTTTTCATACTTGCTGTTTGTACAATGCATTTTCTCCTCTTTATCTTCACTAGAACACTTGCACCTTATATGGGCCCCTGTCTAAGCAGTGCATAGCCATGATTCATTCAGAGAAATCATTGAGGTCCATATACAAATCCTTTTACGTCTCTGGCTACCGATTGAAAATGTCATTCCAAATAAAAGCAGAATTACACTGTTCAACTGTGATGTAGCTAAGAAAGAACATTCGTTATGTGTGGATATCGGAAGCACAGTGGCAAGGATGGTGTTGGCAGTGGATATCAGGGGCTCACATTTCCAGGAGACAAGAATTCCCACTGTGTTGGAGAAGGAATCAGGCACATGAAGAGGGTCTAGTCATAAATGTCTCTGGAGTTGCCCTCAGCCATTCCTTGGGGTGAGAAGACACTCCAGGAAATAATTCTTGTATTACATAAGAGGGACCCTATAGGACTCTGAGCCTTTGGGGGTATGTGTCAAAATAACTTTATTCGGTATTTGCCTTCCCCGGGTCTCTGAGATTTGGTGGCTTAAGATTTCTATAACCTAAAGCTGTGTTTCACAAAGACATAAGTTATATGGGGAGTCTAAAATATACACATTTTCATGCATTCCAAATCATGATGAAGAAACATGCAAAATATTGAAGCTTTTTGAACTACTCTTTATCAAAATGCCTTTCATGTAATCCACATGTTTACCTTGAAGTTGCTGCTGTTTATGAACGATGCACTGACAAGTGAATTTTTTTAAATTTTTTATTGAGCATTTGTACAACTCATACAATGCTTCCCAATCAAACCCAATCCCCCTTGCCCCAACCCCCCATCAGAACTCATGCATTTCAACATCCAAGCTAAGCCCTATCCAGTCAAGCTCCCAAACCCAGATGTCCTTCTGTGCAAATAGATGTGCTGGAGTCTAGTCAGCATATCTAGTAATCCTAGGTTAGGCATACTCTTCCTCACCTAACAGTACTCAGTCTCTTGTTCTCAGTCTAGGGTCAGTCATCCAACCATTTCTCTTGCTTCACTTTGAGACCTTGCCCCAGTTGGCATGGGTCCCATGTCTGGTGCCTACATCGCCACAAATTTACATGTGAAATATTACAGTCTATTTATTGTAAGTCACTGACTATGTTCATGCACCAGCCTTGGCTCTTACAATCTTTCTGCCCTCTCTTCTAGGATGATCTTTGAGCCGTGGGTAGGTGAGGTTTAATATAGTAACCCCATCCTGGGGTGCACATTCTGGGGGCTCCCATTCTTTGGAGGTTGACTATTTGTGGCCTTCCATTTGCATAACACTGTTGTGTAAGGAAGCTTTACTGGTGAAATGGAGGGATGAACTCGTTTTCTCTCTGCCTCCCTTCTGTGTGTGGAGGTTCTATTGAAGATGTGTCTCCTAGGGATGGGGACTTTTTAGATGTAGTCTGTGTCTGACCAGTTGTCAGATTCTGCAGTGGCCTCCATCTGTTACAAAGAGTAGCTTTTTTGATGAGTGGCATATGATATGCTTAGGTTTAAATATAAGATTCCATAGTTAGTATATGGTAAGAAATTTCATTTGCCTAAAGATATGACACTGATAGGCGTTTCTCTATGCTCTATGTCTTCTCCAGCCCCGTGCATTTGGCTGAGTATACGGTGGCTCTCATGGGTTCACTCCCATCAAGAGGGTTCCAAGACCAACTAGGTACCTGTTGACCATCCTCCAGACAACAGTGCCTCTACTGCACCAATGGAGGTAGTTTGCTGGGCAGCTCATTGTGGTTGTTAGGGTTTGCCAGTAGGTTGCACCATTGATTGATTAAATAGGTGAAATAAATTATCACAGTAAATTACATTTAACATATTTCTAATATATTATTTCAGCCAAAAATCAATATGAACATTATTAATGCTATCTACAGTTTTTACATCAAGAATTGGAATTCTTGAATATTTCACATTAATTTCAGGTTTTCTGTAACCCCAAATAGCTCACAGATTCTACATTGGACCTTTCTAGTGTTTGGCTTTCACCATTGAAGAAGGAAGAATTAGATAATTCACATCCCCCAACTATGTGAAATGGGAAAAAAAAAACAATAAAGATGTGCTTTCAGTTTTGTTTTAAACATGGTAGCAAGTAAAATATGGA
Source organism: Rhizomys pruinosus (assembly GCA_009823505.1). Classification (NCBI taxonomy): domain Eukaryota; kingdom Metazoa; phylum Chordata; class Mammalia; order Rodentia; family Spalacidae; genus Rhizomys; species Rhizomys pruinosus. The sequence continues at coordinate 2,036,010 of VZQC01007611.1, forward strand.
TATTTGTATGGAAGCTAGAGAGATGGCTCAGAGATTAAGAGCACTGACTGCTCTTGCAGAGGACTGGGGTTCAATTCCCAGCACCCACATGGCAGCTAACAACCATCCATAACTCCAGTTCCAAGGGCATCTGACGCCTTCTTCTGACCTCCGTAAGGATAGCACAGTACAGGTGCGCTTACACAGAGACAGTCAATACAATCATACACATAAAATAATGTAAATGATAAGTAAAAAATACTTAAAATATATAAAAATATATGCAGGACTTGCAATAATATCAAATTTGGGCACTACAAGTATACAATAACATTTCTGATATGATGTATTCTCTTTGAAAATAATAAGCAAATATTTTCAAAATTTGTAACTGTAAACTAAAAACAAACTCCAAGTCATTAATTTGGGAAAGGTGTCAATGAAGCCCTGTGTCTCTTGACCTATGGCCATCAGTCATGGTGGGATTAGTTTTCTAGGAGCCACAAAGTGACGTGATTTACATTTCAAAGCCAGACACATTGAGGCTCAAATGACAGTTTTTCTTTTTCCTCTGAAAGAATTTGGTATTGTTTATGTCCATAATTTAGATTGTTATTAGATTTTTTTAAAGAAAACTAATTCCTTTAAGTCTTACTTTCATTTTGTTTAGATTCCACTGAGTTTTGAATGTTGGTTAAATATTACAACACTTAGAGACGTGAATTACAGATGATTTCTTTATAATTTTGCTGTATTTCAAAGTCCAAGATGGCCAGAGCACATGAGGCAAGGGGCACTGTATCAAACCATGCTGCTGTTACAGCAGGCTCCAGGGAAGATTACTTACCTCTCCTCTCCTTCCCAATTAGTGCTTATTTTCCCTTCAAAAATTAAATTTTTCTTCACTTTTTAAAGCAACAGAATGAACTTATTTTTCTTCTCGTTGAGGGAAAGTTATGAGAAAAATCTTAAATATTACATCTAAACAAAGCCTTGTATTTATTCATGTGGGTTTATATATAATATATATGTAATATATATGGGGAGATGAGCAAAATAACATAGATTTTGATTCTTGTATCAGTCGTGACTACCTTTGCTAGTAAATAATTCTTGAACAGGAAGTGCTAACATACTGCTAACAGTTTAATCAAGAGATTAAGTCATGGTAGACTTAACAAAATAAAATTGACAAAGGAACAACCTTAATTTTATAACAGCTGATACTATGCTTTTTCGAGACAATGATCAAAACATGATTCCTTATATTCTTTTGCACACATCCAATTTATCAATGGTTAGGATAGTATTTTAATCTCGCTAATATAAAACATTATGTCATCCAAAGTGCTAAAATCCCTTTTCTAGGACCCTACATATCCCAGTAGGGCATATTTGCATAACTAGATGTTTTCCATCTTTTAATTACTATGACTAATTTTTTACAGCTCCGTTATAAACCCTTGAAAATAATGAATATGGTGACACATTCTTAATTATAATGGTGCGAATAGCGCCACTCTAATTTCAGTCTTACATTGAAAAGGAATTTCCCTGGAATTGAAGCTCTTCTGATTGCTTTCCACATCACGTTTTAAACAAACACTGTGGTGCTTTAGCCGTGACTTGGTTGCTAGGATACACAGTTAATGTTAGCCTAAGATGCTGCTACCAGTTGAGCTTTGAGCCATGTCTGTAAGTGCTGCAAACAGTTGCTTTTAATAAACTGGAGAAATTTAACTGGGGCACTTGGTAGCCAGAGCATTTTGATTAATAAAATAATCAGCTGTATATTTGAACTGTTATATAGAAAATGGTTATTTTTCTTTTATGTTAGTTTTTTTTTATGAAAAGGAAAGAAAGGAACTGTTTCTCAAACAAATCCAAAATGAATTTAGTGACCTAATTCCAAGACACATTCTCAGAGAATATAATATTTGTTGTTGCAGTACTGGAAAAGCTAACTAGCTAGATCACAGGGAGTCATTTTCATAAACTTCATCTGATAGTGCCTTTTACTGATATATTTTTATTTAGTCTGTGTGGTTAAAAAAATTTCACAGCTTATTTTTATTAAGACATTGAAAGTTTCATCTATTATTGGAGAAGCATAATAAAAATGAGCAAAACTTGTTTCCTACAGTAATTAATGAGAGTATTGGAGCTGAAACAGAAATGCAAATGTGGATGCTGCATGTATGGGTTGCTGTACTTCTCACATTAACAATTTAGTCTTCAATTCTTGTGAATACATTCTAATGTTTTACCCATGTATATTTTGGGGAAAAATGAAGATGCAAATACAAATGTATCTATGCATTTTAGCAGAACTTTAAGTTATCTGGTTTCACAAAAATCAGTGTCACCCTTGTCTCAGTCCTACAGAGGGAAAATGAACAGTCTTCTTTGTCTTCTTTGCTGATCTGAGTCCAAAAATCACTGGAATTTTGTGATGAGTGGGAAGAACCAGTTTGAACCAGCAGGTGGTGCTTGAGTTTTAAGTGCATTTAGAATGAATATATACGTGTTTGTGTGTGTGTGTGTGTGTGTGTGTGTGTGTGTGTGTGTGTGTGTGTGTGTGTGTGTGTGTGTGTGTGTGTAGTAATCCCTTCAGCTTCAGGAACAGCCGTCTTGAATTTTTCCCCATAGACTTTATTACATTTTAAAGTTCAAAATACTGTTAAAGAGTTTGAAATCATGATTGAACCCGGCAAATTAACTCCCTTTTCTGTCTTCCATTCTTTCTCTTTTTCTCTAAAATTTGCTTTCTATTATTCCTTTTATGCTGTAGTTTTTTGACAGTTGTGATGATAGGCAAAAGGTGAAAGTTTTTACTATAAAGTTGAGCACCTGTGTGGTGGAAGTGAGGTGACCCATTTCTACATTCAGGTATCTCATAAGAGCTGGAGGGACCCTATTCCCCGGGGGAGAGTCATTTCACTTTGAAATCTCCATTTATAATGATCCCAATTCCTTCTTCTGTGCCTGAATCTCTTCTTCTCTCTGCGTATGAGAATCTGTCTTCATGATCGCTTCATTTTCTTAAGTTCTCAAAATATAAACAAAATTATCGTGTACCTGGGAATTTTGCCATAGTAGGAGGGATGATATTTCTATACTGAATTCCATCAAAAGCACTGATCATTTGGCCAAATTAAACAGAAACAATTCATTGTTTCTTGAGAGGTTGTGGATTTTTCCTTTTAGACATGTGAACTCCAGTGAATAAGCATAGAATGTAAATAGCAAAGCAAAGGACAATATACTTATACCTATCTGATGTTATTTTTGTGATTTATGAAATAAACATTATTATATCTTAATTATAAAATATAAAATATTTTATTTTTTAGGTTTATTATTTTTATAATTAAAATAGTAAACCTAAAAAAATCATCTAATTCTCATTAGAAATCACCAAAACCAGCATACAATTATATTTCTTTAGAGAATTTCTTTATTGCTTGTTTTATTAAATAACATTTGATTTCAGTATTGCTAGATGTGGAATTACAGTACTGTGAAGGTCCTAGGCTATAATTTATTTGAACAAATTTCCAACATTTCAGTTAGTATGATAACTACTTTATACTCCTGAAGTAATAGGTATGGTGTTTCAAGTCCATTGTGAATGATGCCAAGTAATCAGGTTAGGTGGATAGTTAATTCACTTTAATAAGCAATCAGAGTGAATCACATTTTCCCCCCAAGAAAAGCCTCTTTTCTTCTATTTTTCTCCAGCATGAATTTCTCTGCCAGAGTTAATATCTTCCACCAATTATTGTAATGGTTTCTTGCTGAACTCTGATTCAAACTGATCAGACAACTGGCTCTAGCAATGATGAAGGGAATGAAGCATCGGGAATTTTCTAAGACGATGTACCTGTCTTCATGTGTGGCCAGCATAGCATCATATCCTTGTGTACAAAATTTTCCCTTTTTCTTCTTTTTTTTTTTCACATAAATTTATTTATTTATTTATTTTTAACAAATCTAGACCCGTGTTCCCGCTCATTCCCCCACCCCGCCAGAGCTCATGCATTCCGCCAGACATGCTTTCCATCTCTTAGTCATTCTCAATATTTTCCATGGGGAAGTTGACTGTTTTGAGCAGAAGTTCACTGTTTCAGTCAGTTCTTTGATGCAGTCTTTTCTGTTGTTGTTGTT
>VZQC01007611.1:2042881-2128804 GCA_009823505.1 Rhizomys pruinosus
AAAGATCATCAGAGGGAATTTCTCTCCGCCAACTTCCTCGATGAAAGCGACACCCAGATCGACTCTCTTGAAAGCGACCGAGGGCATAAGGCAAGCACACAAACTATGATGAGGACCCATAGCAGTGACAGATTGTACCCGCTACCGGTAGTGACGCAGCTCCGAGCTGGTGTGACAGCTAAGACACAGCAAGAAGACACAAGGCGAAGGCGAATCGTCGTATCTCAGCCATGACACAAATCGCCCAAACTGTCTTTTTATAATACAGCACGACTGGCTAATAGCGCAGTTCCCGACCCACCTCAAGAAGCATTTTAGGCCAGTTACTTCGGACCCATTAGTGGAGGATACATGAAGACTGAAGGATGGGGTCACCATACGAAACATCACATATAAACGAATCTATCCATACCCACATCCATAACTCACGACGCAATACGAAAAAAACAACCAAACTCTATACAGCTCAATTGATGTTCTGAAACCAACAGTCCTGCTCGACCCACCACCTCACAAGCCCAGCATTATCACATGTGCTACGAGTCTTACACCAAAGATCCCAGTAGTAGACCCCGAATTTGGCTTTTGGATGTGATCTCTTCCCGTCCCTCCCATACCCCTCACTGGCATCTTCTCACATTTGCATCCTACTACACCCGGAACCTCACAGCCACATAACTAAAAGGGGACCATATGAAGAACCCATATCCCTTTAAAGGTAGGACGACCGGCCAGTGCCACCCTGTCTCCATACACTCACTCCTCTTCATTATATAGTGCTTGCAAACACTTGTCCCAGAGCAATAAGGACCAAGAAAAGGATATTAAAGGAGTACTAATGGCAAAAGAGGAAGTCAAGACTATCCCTATTTTGCTGAGGATATGACTGATTTATTAAGAGATTTTGCAAAAACCTCCTACCAGAAACACTCCTAGAAACGATTTAATTCCAGCTTCAGCAATTATCTGGCATGGATACACTTAAATTAAGCCTTAGATATTAAATCAATGGCCTTTTTCGTTTTTTTACACCAAGAACACAGCAACTGAAGAAAGAATTCAAAAGAACCTTCCCATCACAATAGCCCCAAAAACAATATAGATACCTGGAACAGAATCCCAACCAAATGCACTCACACAGATTCTTTAAATCTTCAAAAAATATTTTAAACACCTGTAAAGAAAAAATGAGAAGCATCCTTCAGAAGATGGTAAAAACCGTCCCATGCTCCATGTGATTGGCAAAACTTAACATTGTAAATATTGGCCATTTACCAAAACCTCTTGTACATAGCGTTTAATGCAATTCCACACAAACGTCCCCAAGAGTTTCTTCAAGGACTTGAACACCAAAAGTTCTTAAATTCATTTGGCAAATAAGAATACAAAAGACCCCAGAATAGCCAAACAACCTGAGTGAAAATTGATCTTTCACACATGGGGGATTCTCTTTGATACCAGATTTTAATATATACAGAGCTATAGTCATACAAAAACATGACTGGTCTGGCACAAAAACGACCTGTTGTACTCAATGGAACACAAAAACCAATATCCAATCTGATGTCACATATCCAAAGTCAGCCATCTCAGATTTGACAGGGGGCCAAGAATTCCCACAATAGGAGAAAAGACAGCATTTCAGCACGTGGTTTTTGGTTGGCAAAATGGATCTATCAACTGTGTAGAAGAATTGAAAGTTAAATCCTCTTTATTACCTCTTCACCCTCGTACAAAAAGTCAACTCCAACGATGGATAACGACCTCAACGTGAACAACCCAAACTCCTCGAAGTGGCATAGAAGAAAACAGTTGCACAGACTACAAGACCCAGACGTAGGAAAAGACTATCCGAAAATCGTTCTATAATCAGAACACGTTCTGCTACAAGAATTAAGGCGACAATTGAAAATGCGGACCTCTCAAACTCAAACAGCTTCGTGCAATCAAAAGAAACAATCAAGGTAAGTGAGTAGAATCCCACAGTAGTGGGAGGAACTTCACTCGCAGATACATTACATCTGACCAAAGCATTGATTTGCCGAAATAATATATACACTACTCAAATATACTAGAAGAAAAAGAACACAAATGAACCTACGTACTCAATAGATGGTATGCAAAGAATCTGAACCGTAGAGCTCACAAGCGATGCGAATAGTAGATGTCTGGCATACTATTACACCTCAAGAACTGCTCAACATGCACTAATTATTATCAGGAAATTGCACATAATCCAAAACCAACTTTACGATAGTATTCATCGTACTCCATCAATGCACTGGCAGGATCAAGAAAATACTAAATGACTACCACGTGCGGGACCGGTTGCTTGGGGAAAGGGAACACTCATCCACCTGAGGGGGGAATTTTGTAAAACTCAGTACAGCACATGATGGAATAGCAGTGGTGGAGAACCCCTTTGGAAGGACTTGGAATGAACTTCCACCCGACTCACCAATACCACTCCGAGCGCTCAAATGTACGCTCAAGACTTAGCCACCGACAGAGGATACATGCTACGCCATGTTGATTGCAGCTCCTTCACAATAGCTGCAACAGATGGAACCAATCTCTAAAGCCCTCAAAGATTGACGAGTGGATATCGAGAAAGTCCCGGTTCGTACATTATACACAATGGACGTTCTATGCAGCAGTAAAGAAAGCAACGCCATCATCGAGCTTTGCAGGGAACATTGGCTGGAGTAGGCGGCACCGGATGGCAGCTGGTGATAGAGTAAACCAAGTCCAGAAAAAACTCAAACCGCGAAATGGTATCGAACCCATTCACCTCATCTGTGTGATGCTAGTGCCAATTACCCATTGTAAGTATTTCTTGTATAGGCCCCTGAGCTTCTGTCAAAGCAGTTGGGCATAACGCATTGGATTATACACAAAACATGAGATCTCAAATCTCAAGAGTCACACAAGCGTGCCTTTAATACCGGCTGGGAGGATAACTCCGCCCCCACAGCCACTAGATCTAATCAAGCCAAAGACCACACCTTTAATCCCAGCTGGGAGGATAACTCCAACCTCACAGCCACAGAGGCCAATCGAACCAAAGACAGCAGGACCAAGGGATCAACAATCAGCTCGCCAAGGCACCCAGTTCCTACCTGTCTCTTCCTCTTTCCTTCCGCTGGGCTCAGGAGATCTCAAATTCCTTTTCCTTCTAAGAACTCAATGTAGCATAGTACCTACCAGTTATAAGCCAGGCTTGGCATATAGAACTCCACTGAGATGCTAATAAAGTTAATGAAGTTCAGTTGTCCATAAGATTGCCACTGTCTGACAATCATACTCATATTCCTGTGGCCGGGTTATTTTGGTTGTGTGGATTCAGCCTCTAATTGCTATTGAAAACAACAATAAAACAGTCTATCACAGTCCAAAGTATTAATAGTTCAGAATCTGTTTTCATTTGATTCCTGATACTGTGATAACATAATAAAAAAAAATCAACTTGAAGGTTTATTCTGCCACACAGTTCACAAGCATAATCCATCTTTTCTGAGAGGCCAAGGTGTCAGGAATTTGAAGCTGGTCATACTCCTTCCACAATCATAAAGTAGAATGCCAACCCAAGAATGGTGCCCACCCATACTGGTGGGTCTTCCAACCTCAAAAAAACACAATCAAGATCATCTCCAATAGGGCCAGCCAAAGGCCCTAACAGGGTCCAAAGATGAAAATTTTGTTTCTTTACATACCCCTTGTACATCAGAACTGGTGAGGCAGATTTCTCTTCTCTTAGTACAATTTTGGCCAATTTCCAAAACTGTAGAACTAGCAAAAAGTGACGTGGAAGAATAATGAAGTATGCCTCCTTATATAACTGAGAGCTGCAAATCAAAATGAAAAAAATTAGGGGAGGAACCTTTTACTAGTTTATAGGAAAGTCTAAAACTCAGAACTGGAGAGATGGCTCAGTAAGAATACTTGCTGTTCTTCCAGAGGACCCGAGTCCAAGTCCCAGCTCCAGTATGATGACAAACAACGATCTGTAACTCCAGTTCTAGGGCATGTGACACCTTCTTCTAGCCTCTCTGGGCACTGCATGCATTTGGTACACTTACATACATGTAGAAAAAACATTCATGTACATAAGCAAAGCCTCAAATTCCTTACCAGTGCGTGAACTATACTAAATTTTCTATTGTGCTGCATTGAGGGTTTCTTGTGGACTGGCTGATTTTCTGCACAATATACGAATGCTTCTGTTTCAAACCTGCATAGAGATCAATTTCTGAAAAGAGCCAAATCCTTTTGGGCTTGAAATTTGCTGTTGCTATTTTTTGTTTTTCTTTTGTCCCAGGAGCCCGTATAATAATTTTCTGCTCCAGGGTCTTGAAAAAAAGTTAAAGATTGACAATACAGTTAGATGTGTCACTCTCAGGGCCAAAGTTGACTCATCTAGCACAGGGGGATGGTGACGTCTGCATGCCTGTTTAAAAATACCCTTTTCATATAAATATTATCTTTTCCAATTACAGGTGGCATTTTGAAATGCTGTCCTGTGTTGTGAGTCATTCAGACACGATATAAAAATATATGTGCTTTTCCTCTTTGTATCTACAAACTCTCCTTTAGGGTGATTTTGGGTTTTTGGAGTAGCTCTTAGAAACTTCTTTCTGAGGCAGACACCAAGCAGATGGAAGCACAGAAAATTTGGAAGACTTTATACTCATAAGACAGACACAGATTGAAGGAAATCGATGCCCTGGGTTGCATATAATAGAGTAGAACTCTGTGGACAGAGGGAAAATGGATTTACCTTGATACATTTGAGACTTTCAATGGACTACATAATGCAATATAGGAAAGTGAGAGTCCTTTCTCCCTGTGCCCAATCCCTTCTCCCTCCCTTCTTTCACCCCCACATCTCCCATTCTGTTGAAATTATTCATTGATTTCTGTGCTTGAAGGAAGAAAATTTTCCTGTTCCCGCCCCTCCTTCCATCAGTCCCACAAACACAGTCACTGAACTTGGAAGCAGATATGGATTTTTTTAATCCATACACATTTTTGTGTAAATTCTAGGAATTATATTAAGTCAAGGGGACATGATTTATAGACAGTATGCTGATTTAACATCAAGGGAAAGGAGAGGAAATGTAACTACAAGAGAGGATATATAGATATAGCGTCTGAGACGACAAAGCCTTTTGGTTTTTGTTTTTATTTCTGAATAGAAATAGTATCTTTGTCACTTTTCTTTTTTTTTTTTTTATTTTTATTTATTTATTTATTTTTTTTTTTTATTGTATTTATTTATTTTTAACAAATCTAGACCCGTGTTCCCGCTCATTCCCCCACCCCACCAGAGCTCGTGCATTCTGCCAAACATGCTTTCCATCTCTTAGTCTTTCTCAATATTTTCCATGGGGACGTTGACTGTTTTGAGCAGAAGTTCACTGTTTCAGTCAGTTCTTTGATGCAGTATTTTCTGTTGTTGTTGTTGTTTCCAAAATGCATTATGTCCAACTGCTTTGTACAGAAGCTCAGGGGGCCCTACACAAGAAATACTTACAACTGGGTAATTGGCACTAGGCACTCCACGGATGAGGGGATACACCCCCATTCGTCGTTTTTTGTTTTTCTTGGGGGGAACTGTGTTAATTCACAGCATAAAATCTTCAAGTTCCATCCACTCACCTGCAAAGTTTCATAACTACTCATCTTTCTTTACTGCTAAGCAAGACTCCATTGTGATTGTACCACAATTTTGCTCATCCCCATTCGTCCGTTGAGGGGCATTTATGGTTGGTTTCAGCCCTTGCTATTGTGAAGATGCGCTGACAACTAACATTGGCCGTGCAGATACTCTTCGTAGGATCGTAGTCTTGGAGGTTACATATACAGGAGGAGTGTATTGAGGGGTCGGTGGCTACGTTCATTATCAATCTTAAAGGGTTCTCCACACTCGCTTTCCATAGTAGGTGTACCGAGTTTTACATTCCCACCAGCATGGATTCGTGTTCGCCTTATTCCCCACACACCTCTCCAGCCTCTGTGTTTTTTTTTCTTGAATCTTTCTTAGCCGTTTATACTGGAGTGAACGATGATATCTGATTAGTGTTTATGTTTTGCATTTTCCATATAATATTTAATTGATGCTGAGCAGTACTTTTAATGATGTTTCTTCAAGCCATCTTCTACATTCCTCATGCTTTGAAGTCTTTCTGTTCCTTTGCTCCTCTATGAGCGTCATCTTGTTTCTTTTTCTATTAAGATTTTTTCGTGTAGTTATTTACAGTTTATTCTATTTTGATTATTCACATTGCTTGTTCAGATGTATACTGCGTGAAAGGTTTCCTCCCACTCTGTGTGGATTTATCTCTTCACTTCCTTATTGATTTCTGACTGTACAAAAGAAGCTTTTTGAGTTTTTGATGAGGTCCATTTGTCCTCAATGTGACCTATAATCCTGTGCAGCTGCTTTGTCTGATTTAGGAAGTTCATATTTCCATCACGCTCTATGTCTTGTAGTCTGTTTTGCCAAACAAACTTTTTTTCTATCACTTCAGAGTTTCAGGGGTTCACGTTTGGAGGCCTTAAATCCATCTGGAGTTGAACTTTGTGTTTTTTTACAGTGCGAGAGGTAAGGGTTTCATTTTTCATTCTTATACAAGTGGTGCATCCGGTTTTGCCACACACCCCACTTGCTGAAGATGCTTTGTTTTTCTTTTCTCCATTGTGGTTTCTTGGGCCCTTGTCAAATATGAGATGGGCTGCCTGTAAATTATATTGTGCTCATATTTGGGATCTTCTGTTTTCCATTGGGTTCACAAACAGGTCTGGTTTTTTTGTGCCAGTACCAGGCTGTTTTTACTACTATAGCCCCGTAGTCTCGTTTTTTAAAAAATCTTGGTATAGAGATTCCCTCCTGTGTAGGTAGTTCTTTTCACTCTGGGTTGATTTGGCTATTCGGTTTTTTGTTTTCTCCAATGCCATTTAAGAATTTTTGTTCCAAGTCTGTGAAGAACAACTTGGGGATTTTGATTGGGATTTTGCATTAAATCTATACAAGATTTTTCGGTAACATTGGGGACATTTTACCATGTTAATTTTCCCAATTCCATGAGCATGGGAGGTATTCCATCTTCTGAGGGTCTTCTTCATATTTCTTTCTTTAAGGGTTTAAAATTTTTTGTTGTAGAGGTCTTTGGTTTTTTGGTTGGGTTTTTTACTAGGTATCTTATCGTTTTTTTGAGGCTATTGTGCGTGGGCAGGTTCTCTTTGCATTCTTTCTCCAGTTGCTTGTTCTTGGTTTTTGTTAAAGGAAAGGCATTGGATTTTCTAAGGTTTTAATTTTGTATCCTTCCACTTTGCTAAAGCTGTTAATCAGTTTTCTAGAGGTGTTTTTCTGGGGATGTTTTTTTGCATCTCTTTAAGTAAAACAATAATAATCATCAGGGAACTAGGGGACTAGTTTGACTTCCTCTTTTCCAACTTAGTACTCCTTTTTTAATTTATTTTTCTTGCTTATTGCTCTGGCCAAGTGTTTCAAGTACTATATTGGAGAGGAATGGTGATAGGGGGGGCAGCCTTGCCGGAGTTTCTACCTTTAAAGGGAAAGTTTCCGTTATTTTCCATTTAGGATGATTTTGGTTGTGGGTTTCCTGTATAATGGCTTTAATTACATTGCGGAATGTATTCCCTCCAATCCAATTTCCTTCTAGGACTTTAAGCCTTGAAGGGATGCTGGATTTTGGTTTTCAAAGGCTTTTTCAGCATCAATTGATGTGATGGTGTGGTTTTTGTCTTTGATTCCGTTTTATGTGTTTGATTTTTGCTGTTTATTGATTTTCGTTTTTTATTTGGTTATGTTGAAACCCATCCCCTGCCATTTCTTTTATGAATCCCAACTGGTCATGGATTGATGATCTTCTTGATGTGGGTCTTATTCGATTTGCTAGTATTCGTTAGAATTTTTTGGCATCTGTGTTCATGAGGGCGATGGGTCTATAATCTCCTTTTTTGGTTGTAAATCTTGGGCGGGTTTTGGTACAATAATAGAGTGATGTTGTGGCTTCATGAAGGGAAATTTGGGGCAGGAGTTCCCCTCTGCCCTCTGATTGTTATTACTTCTAAAACAGTTCAGAAACTAATGATTTGTAGGTTTCTTTTTGAAAATGTTTTATAGAAAATTCTGCTTGATGAAAACCATTTCTGGGCCCTGGCTTTTTTAGTTGGGTTCTTATTACATCCCTCTATTCTTTCATATGTTATGGGTCTGTTTACAGCTTGCTGGTTCTCCTCTTGGGCCAAGGCTTGGTTGGATTCCCAAGATTTCCAGCTTTTCATCATTTCTTCTCAGATTTTCCAAACTTGGTCTGGAATATAGGTTTTTAAATATTCCCATATAATTTTTCTTGCTCTTTTCCTTGTCCGTTGTGAAATTTCCCCTTTCATCCCCAGATGTTGTGATTTTTGGAGTTGTTCCTTCCTTCTTTTTTTGTTTTAATTGGGCTAGAGGTCTGTCTATTCTGTTTATTTTTTCAAAGAACCCACTTTTGGTTTCATTGATTTTTTGTATTGTTTTTTCTTTGTTTCTATTCATTGATTTTCTGCTCTGATTTTTGTTATTTTTCCTGTTGGTTGCTTTTCGGGGTCACTCTGTTGTTGGCCTCTCACGTTGCTTTAGCTGTCGGGTTGTAGCGTTAAGGCTCATTTCACTTTTGCTCTTTTCTGTTTTTCGAACTTGTAGGCACCCAGGCTATAAATTTCCCTCTTAGGGACTGCTTTAAGGTATCCCATTAAGTTTTGTTGTGTTGTATTGTTTCATGTGGTTCATTTCAGTTCCAGGAATGTTTTTTTTTTTCTTTTTTTCTTTATCTCTTCTTGGAACCCATTTCATTATTCAAGAGTGTGGTGTTTTAGTTCTCCATGTGTTCTTGCTAGGCATGAGGGCTTGTCCTGGTGTTGATGTTGAGCTTCATTGCATACTTGTGGTCTGACAGGATGCATGAAATTATTTCAATCTTTGTATTTGTTAGAGGTTTCTTTCTGTGTCCCAGGATGTGGTCGATTTGGGAGAATGTTTCGTGGGGTGGCCTTGAGTTAGGGAAAAGTGTATTCTCTGGTATTAGGATGGAATGTTCGGTAGAGGTCTATGAGGTCCATTTATTTGGTTGTATTAATATCGTTTCAGGGTCCAGTGCTCTCTGTTTATGTTTTGTTTCCTTGGTGACCCGAGCCAAAAGGGACTCAGGTGGGTAGTGAATCTTCCCCACTTTGAGTGTTTTGTGGTTACGTCTGGTGACTGGTGGTCCTGGAGATATTGTGCTTTTAGAAAGGGGGGGTTGCACCAGATTTTGGGGCAGATAATTGCTCAAGTGTGCAATTTATGGGTGGTGGATTGGTCCTTTGATGAAAAAAGTACTTGGGCCTTCGTTGTCTGCTGCTGATGGCTTGTACTTGGAAGTGCTGGGTATTCCGATTATTAAAAAATGAGCCATTACCACCCTGCTTTCGGGGGGGTTATCCATGTGCGGGGATATTTTTTTCCACCCTTCCACTTTAAGGTGGTGCCTGGGGGTCCTTGAAGGTTAAGATTGTGTTTCTTTGCATGACCGGCATTCGATGGTTCTGTTTTTCTATTCAGTTCTCCCAGTCTATGTCTTTTTATTGGGGGAATTAGTCCCCTTAATATTTAAGGTTATGGACTGATACGTTTGTGTTGCCTCCTTTTGTCCTATTATCCATTTGTGTTTTGGATTTAGGTTTCTACTTCTGCAGTTATTGCTTTTATTAATTTCCCTTCCGTTGCCTGGGGTTTGTTGCTCCTTTCTTCTGTTCTTTGGATTGGGCTTAACAAGTTATTTTCTGAAGGGTTGGTTTTCGGACATGTCTTCTTTCAAAGTTGTTTATGTCATGGAAGGATTTTCCTCTCCCTTCCCCACTTATGATTGACATTTTTGCGGTGTATTCTTAAAACCTTGGGCTTGGCAATCCATGTCCCTCAACAATGGTGAATTTGCTTTGCTCCAGGTTTTCTTCTTGGCCTTCAATAGTTTGCTGTGTTGAGAAGTCATTTGTAATTCTGTTAGGTTTCCCTTATAGGTCATTGTTGTTTTTCTCTTGTCCCGCTTCAAGAAATTTTCTCTTTTTTTTGGGTGTCCAGCATTTTTTTTTTTTTTTTTTTTTTTTTTTTTTTTTTTTTTATTTCTTGTTTTTTTTGAGTTCTATGTGCTTCTTGTATTTGGTATTTGGATTTGTTCTTTTGTTTTAAGTTTGGGGAAGTTTGCATCTATTATCTGTTGAAGATCTGGTCCTAATACCTTTCTCTTGGGCTTCTTCTCATACCTCTATCCCTATGATGCGGAGTGGGGGTTTGTTTGCTTTTTCATGTTGTCCCATATTTCCTGTTTTTTCCAGTTTTGTGTATTTTACATTTTTCATCATCTTTCCTTGTAGGTTTTTTTTAGTTGTTCTGTTTTGTCCTCCAGGTCTGATATTTTTTGTTCTGCTTCCTCCCATTCTGCTTCTGTGAGGCTTTTTCCTTCCTTTCCTCTTGAATGGATGGTAGTGTTTGATTTTCCTTTTTTCATTTCCTCTTCTGTTTCTTTAGTGTTTGTTTCTATTTCTTTTGGAGCTTCTCGATCCTTTTTGTAGCTCTTTTGTTTTGCTTTGGTTGTTTCTTTTTTTCTTTTTTCAGGCATTGGATCTTTTCAGTTGTTTTTCTACTTCCTTCCTGAGTTTGTTCATTTCTCCTCTCTCTCGGTCCTCATTCTTTTTCTTACGTTCATTTAATTTGTTCTTTATTGATTTTGTTAGTTCTTTAAGTATGTTCCCAACTTGTGTTTCTGATGTCTGTGTCCTGGGGTCTACCCGGGAGGAATCCCACTGCAAGAGTCATCCATAGGGTTAGTAGTAACGTGGTGGCTGTGGGATTAGTCCTGCACCTTTCAGTGTGTTTCTTCTTCGTGCTCCCTGGCATATGGTGGCTTCTTCCTGCCTGTCATTCAATGTGAGTCCTGAATGCCTCTTCACTTGGTTGAAGGTGCTTCTTTGCTGCCTCCTTCGATCCTTCTTCGTAATCTCAGTTTGGGGGGTGGGGGGTCTCTTCAGCCCGCGCCCCGGCAACCTGCGCTGGGCCTCAAGAGATCTCAAATCTCAAGAGTCACACAAGCGTGCCTTTAATACCGGCTGGGAGGATAACTCCGCCCCCACAGCCACTAGATCTAATCAAGCCAAAGACCACACCTTTAATCCCAGCTGGGGGGATAACTCCAACCTCACAGCCACAAAGGCCAATCAAACCAAAGACAGCAGGACCAAACGATCAGCAATCAGCTCGCCAAGGCACCCAGTTCCTCTATCTTTGTCACTTTTCATGGAGTGCTTTAATTAGGCTTTGGGCAGTTTGAGGGAAAAGTCACTGAAGTTACAAAAGTGAATTTTTACTTAGAAATTCAAAGACATAAAGATTTAAAGTTAAACTAAAATTACTATAATATACAAAAAATTAATGCAATTCATTTATAATATATGAGTACAAAACAGAACAAAAACATATTTGTGTTCTGTATACATATCTCCTAGTATGCTCTGAGATTTCCTATTTATAAATCAAATTATAAAGATTTATAAATACTCCTATTTAATAATTAAAAATAATGGTATAGATAATGTCAAAACTTATGTGAAATTTTAAAATCTGACACTCAAATGTCCTATATATGATATAATTTTATCTCTGATACTATAGCTATTAATAATTATAAGGACCCTTTCCATCAATAGCCATTTTACTAAACAAAATGTAGTTCATATGAGAATTGAAAAGAGTCAATGATATATTCATAGTTGGCTAGTAATAGCTTTCATTACTAGACAAATACTGTAAAGTTTTCATACTAGATAATAACATAGTTTCCTGTACTATAGGAAATCAAATTTACATTTCTTTACATTAAAATATCCAACTCTGAGATTTAATTTACTTAACATGCAACATATCTTTTAAATATATGATTCTGTAGTAGTTTACTATAGTCATAAATCTACATCTGTACACAATAATTTGTGTGTGTGTGTGCACATGTGCATGTTCCACAGCATGTATATGTAAGTCAAAGGTCAAGTGTCAGTGGTCATTTGCCTCTTTCCATCATGTGGGTCCCCAAGTTGATAAGCTTCGGGCAGTCACCTTTATCTTCTGAGGCTTCTCATCAGGCCTCACACATTACTCTCAAAAAGTACAGAACAAAATCAATGATACCTCACAGTTCCTACCCATTTCCTCCAACTACTCCATCCCACATGGACCATAGGAAACCAAAAATATTATTAGTTTCTCTACAGAAGTGGCTGGCTGTTCCAAACATTGCTGTAAATGGAATCATACTATTCATGATATTTTACTTTTTAGTAACCATCCTCTGAGTCTATGGGGTAGTTTTAGGCATATATGAAGGAGGCACCTACATTTCTTCTTTTATTTGTGGGCATCTAGTTGGTCTAATACCATTTGTTGAAAGGACCAGTTTTTCCCATTGCATGTTCTTGAAAACTTTACAAAATATGTTCGCATCTGTGAGGTGCTTATCACTGTGACACATCTTCAATGCAATCTTTACACATAAGATGAATGCATTTCTCAACTCTCGTCAGAGAAGCTTCCTTATGGAACAGATGGTGATTAATACAGAGACCCACAACTGGCCAATGTGCAGAAAAGAAAAGGCTGTAGAGTGCTTATCCCTGAGATATGATTAAATTCTGCCCAAAACAAGAAGCCTCCGCAGTGAAAAACTTTGGAAAGGCTGACAGAAAGATGCAAGACATGTATGGCAGAAGGCATGAACAGGGGTGGGGTGGGGGTCAGGGAGAAGGGAATGTGTCTAAATTGGATTGAAAGGTAATGTATGAAATACACAAATCATCAATAAAAGTATTTTTAAAAAAGGACACGTACCAAAGTTTTCCTATGAAAATTTCTGGTGGAAAAGATTAGTATGACCCAGAGGTTGAGGATGACCACAGGAAGCAGAGTTTTCCAGATTTTCAGTTACACACATGAATTTACAATGTACAACAATGGTGACAGCATGCAGACGTCCCATGCAAGCCCAAACCAGACAGAATCCTAGCACAGATAGTAGGAAATGGGTAAGAAATCCTAACCAAACTAAGGAAGTTTTGACAACTAATGGATGCTGGGAGGAGAAGAGAGTCACTTATAGTGATAGGTTAACCAGGCTCCAGTGATGGACCCACACTGAAGGACATTTGGGAACACAAACCAGAATCTATAATACATATGTGTATATATATATATATATATATATATATATATGTAACATACATATGAATATATGTATGTTCTACATGTTTGAATACACAAATATGTATTTATGTATATATGTATTAGAGTACATTAAGTTGGACAGGGGGCAGTAAGGGGAGGTGTGAAAAGGAGAGGGGATCCAATTATGATCACATATGAAAATCTCAAAATTTAAAAAATAATGTAAATAATTTTAGCGTATGTTTAGCACACAGATTTTGCCCAAAATAAGAGAGCTTATCCCAGAAGAAAATTCATCCCTCAGTCACCGTTGATTACCTATATCTCTCCATCTAGACACAGGACCTTGTGAAATCCCCCATCCATGCATGTCTTGCTTAAGAAACCATATTTTTGAGACTTCATAACTACACCTTCCCTATCATATCCTCCAGACAATTACCTAGCAGTAATATACACATATGTATATATGCAAACATTAAAATTAAAGAAGGTAACATAAATTTGAGAGAGAATTGGGGAGGTCTGAAGATTTGTAGGTAGGAGAGGGTAAAATTGAAATAAATACCCTACTCATTTATAAACTTCTCAGAATATTGTGTCAGAGGTCTCAACTTGCTGCTCCTATGGGTGACCCAGGTTCAATTCCAGCCTTGACATTAGGTGACTCACAACTGCCTGAAACTCAAGTTCTGGGAGATCAGACACCCTTTGTCCTCTGTGGGCACTCCATACACATGATACGCCAATGGAGAAGCAGGCAAACAAACATGTACATAAATAAAAATATATTCAAAGTGTCACTGTATATGTAAGGGTCTTATTCCTGCCTTCCATTTCACCTACACTGATCTATATATTTATGCTCATTCAATGTTAGCCTCATTCTGGGTATCTGTGCCCTTGCATCTCCTCATGATTTTAGGACTAGTTTATCAATTCATACAGAAAAGTATTAAGACCTTCACAGAAGTTATTGTGTGGAATCTGTAGGTTGATTTGGACACTACTGTTATCTTAACTGTGCTATGTATTATCTGACCCAACAATATAGTTTGTCCCTAAGTCCTATTTCATTTCTTTCAACAATGTATTGTTTTCAGAATTTAGGTTATATTCAACTTTTGTTAATTTTATTCCTAAATATAATTTTATGATACAAAAATTGAAATTAATTCTTAAATTTATAATTATTTATTTTTAATTACTTCTTTATTTTTTTCATTTTATAACAATAAGTAATTATTTATGAGTACAAACATCCATCATGTAAAACCAATTTGCAAGCAGTTGTGCCCAAACCCACACAGCCCATGGGTCCCACCATCCAGCTGGGGGGGCTTGTATGTTCAATCAAGTTGATCAGATGAGTGTCCAGACTATATTGCTGTAGTTTCATCATTCACCCCAATCGCATCTCTTACATTCTATCATGCCCCCTCTTCAGCAGATTGTTCCCTAGGCTTAGAAAAGGGGCACAGGTGGACAAGAAGCAAAACAGTCTACTTTCTCTGGAGCTGTTGTCTTGGACTCTGGTCAATTCTGGCTGTTTCCTTTCATGGGCTGACAGTTTGTTCATGGATAACTTTTCAATCCTACTAATGAAGCACAAGCAATTAGATATATAGGTATTTAAGCAGTACTAATTGTTATGGTAGGTTACTTTGGTATAGACACAGAGGTTTGTATGGTATGTTAATCCATGAATTACGTTTTTTCTGTAAAATATGACAGGATCTTACTGTGGCTTATAACATCTCCTAATCACTAAAGGATGTAAGTTTGTGGCAACAGCCATGGTTATTCCTCCAAGGAGAGAGCTAATAGCCAATCAGATTTGGGATGTACAGGCATATGGCTGCCACTGCTGCACAGTATTTCCAGGCAGGTGAGGTGTAGCTGGTGCTGACGGAGGAATCTGCTTGACTCAAGGAGACCTATATCTGCTTTATTGGTTTAGTGGCCTTTGGTAACACTCTCTGGTATTCCAGAGACCAACTGTACACTTGCAAGTGTGGTCTCAATGAATCTTTCCCATGCTTACATCAGGTCTTTGACAGCAGGGCCTTATCGCCTCTCTTCTTGCAGGTATCCCAGTTTACAGGCAAGAAGCTTTTACCTTTTTTTTTTGGGTGGGGGTCTTGGATCCCCTGGCCAACATCTCCTTGGTAGAATAATCCATTGCTGATATCAGAGCTCTCCTGTATTAATATATTTTGCTTAAGTGCATAGTTTAAGGAGACTTTAGTATTCTATTTGGATCTGAATAGAGAATAATCCTTTTCTCAGTTCCTATGTCTATAATATAAAAAAGGCAGTTTTACTAGTTTTATAAGAGATTACCTCTATAACAGTTGGCTCCAATTTACAGTTAGAGAATGACCTCATCATCATCATCATATTTCTCCTTGTTCTATGAGGGGAGGTAAGAAAGTCTCTCATATTAAAACCTTGCGGCACCTAGAAGGTAAGTTTCATTAGGACTCAGTATAAATAGTTACAAGTAAGATCCACCGAGGGGTTTGATGTTTGTAGCAATCTGAGGTTTTTCTTCATTTCAATGTTCAGACGGGCCACCCTTTCTGCTGGCACTTCATGGTACATCCTACACAATGCAAAGCTGTATCTTTTCTTTCTCAGCCGTTAAGCTGGTAACATTTTGACATGTTGGAACATACAAATCTTTTCCCATAGTTAGATTTAAGATTTGAATTGCAAGGTTTTTGACAAAAAAGTTTTCATATCTATCTGTATCCCCCTTTTTTATGTTTTTGTGGGGTTTTTTTGGCCCATGAGTCTCAAAAAGGAAGTTGTATGACACAAACCTATAGGCTGGAATCAAGGTGCAGATTTCATCAAATTCACCCATGCTGTTTTGGGTGATGGTATGTGGTTAAATTGGGAAGCAACCTTAATTTTTTAAGTTAAATCATCCTACAAGTAAAAGAGAATGCTACAAGGCAATACTGTGCAACAGAAAAATTATAGAGAACATTTGTATGTGCCTATCCCAAAGTTATTGTTATACAGATTTTAAAGTAAAACAAATGTGGACAATAACAATTTATATTTCCAATTGACTCAGGTGCATTACCATTTTTATCAGAACCTTTAAACCAATGTTGTTTAATATACACACATTTACTTTTACTAAGTCCTAAAACACCATGTAACCTGTAGACAGAGTCTGGGCAAAATTGGATATAATTATTCATTTTGAATATCTGGATATTAAATCTATCTTTATATATTTATCTTGAATTCTCACAAACCATTGTGTTAAGTTGTTAGCAGCAATAGTTTTTAATAAATCCTTAGAATTTTGTAAAGATTGTTTGCAGATAATCATAGTTTTACTTTTTCCATTCTAACATGTGTCCTTTGCTTTCATCATTTCACTTGATTGCTTTGGTACAATGCTCTAGATTAGTGTTCAACAGAAGCACAGGAACAGGCATCCTTGTTTGTTTCTTGTCTTAATATTGAAAATATTTAATATCCTCTATGAAAACTATGAGGCTAGTTCTGGATGTTACATGGATTCCATTATCAGGATGAACAAATTCTTTTTCTTTCAGCTTGTTGAGTGTTTTTATTAAGAAATAGTTCAGCTGGTAGTGGTGGTGCAAGCCATTAATCCCAGCACTCAGAAGGCAGAGGCAGGATGTCTGTGAGTTCAAGGCCAGCCTGGTCTATAAAGTGAGCTCCAGGCCAGCTGTGGTGACAGGAAGACCCTGTCTCAAAAAGACAAAAAAAAAAAAAAAAAGGAAATAGTTCAAATATTTTCCTCAAATACAGTCATTGAAGTAATAACATATGCTGGCTCTAGACTTTGTGCTACTGATCTGACTTATTGGTTTAGATGGGTGTAAAGCCAACCTTGTTGTTTTAGTATGAGTACTATTTGATCATAGATGATAATCATTTGTACATGTACTCACATCAAGGTTATTGGAATTTCATTTGATCACTTTTGTAATGTAAAACATATGCAAAAGGCTATTGAAATACAGATCATTAGAAGTAGACTATACACCTGCCTTCATCTTATTTTTATTCAACATTTAGTATTAGCCACAAAATGAGGCTGCATAAATGTGAAATGTCTACTATCATCTATAGACTTATGTTGTACAGGCCTAGTAAAAATCATAAAATAAAAAAAATCATGTCAATCACAAGCACCAAGTTACACCAAGAATAAAATAATTTTTGATATGTGAGTCTACATGGTCCAGAAAGACTGCTATAATTCCACTGAATGTTAGCAAAGAATATCGATGTAGAAACAGGCATAAAAGTAGGCTTTCCCATAGCTATCTACAGTTACAATATGACTTTTAAGGAATACCATTTTCTAGTTCTTACAGGAAAATCAAGGATGATTATAACAAGATTCTATCCTGAAGGAAAATGTTTCCTACAAGAAAAAAACAAAACCACTCAATATTAAGCTACTGAAAGCCACAAATTAGGATAACAACATAACTGATATAAAAGGTGCATGATGGTACATTTGCAGATTCAAAAGGAAAAGAGACTTTGGTCAGGGTTGGGGGAGATAACAGCAATAGTTATGGAGGAACCAGTCCAAGAAGTAGATGCAGATCCCAAGGCTGGGTAGAATCTTATCTGGCTGTTAAAAAAGAAATACATTGGTAAAAATATCCAAGGTAGAGAAAAGATTATGAAGAAAGGATACAAAATTAGGACAGCATGATACAGCATTAGGACAGCATTCTGATTCTGGAATATCATCTTGAATGGAAAGTATTTGAAGGCTAATGCTCAAATATGCTTCTGGAAAGTCCAGCGAAGAACATGATATTCTAGTGGCCAGGAAGCCCAGTGTAGATATCTAGCCTGACACTAGCTGGCAATGCAGACATTCTAGACTGTTCTGACTGAAGATGTGCTATCCCACAAGTTTCAAAATCAATTAGATGTAAAACACATGCATCTGTAAAGATTTTCACAACCCCTCCCTAGATAGGCTAACCTGCTAAGAGTCTGGGTCCTGACAAGGGACCTTGGAGATCCTGTTCTATAAAACAAAAGCAGAGGCTGGAGAGATGGCTCAGTGGTTAAGAGCACCAACTGCTCTTACAGAAGACCCAGGTTTGATTCCCAGCACCCACATGGTGGCTAAGAACCATCTTAAACTCCAGTTCCAGGGGAATCTGGCACCCTCTTCTGACCTCCATGGCATTGCACGACATAGGTGCACCAACCTACATTCAGACAGTACACCCATAGACATAAAAAATAATAAATTTTAAAAAAGGAAAGGCTGTTTAACGTGCCAACTGAAGGGGTTTGCTTAAATTAATTCAGGATTTAATAGCAACCCAAGCCAGAGGGAGATGCTGTCATGAAGAAAAACAGAACTGGAGTCCTCTTGGAAAAGGTACTTCTGATGTAAAAGACCTCAGGGAAAGGTTTCTGGGAGAACCATAATTAAATGTCACACCACGGCAGGGGCAGCAGGGAAAAATGACTCCACTTGGAAAATGGCAAAATAACGTTTTGGTCAAAATATTTTTTTATGCTTTATGAAAAAACAAACCTGACTTTCTTCCTAGTAGCCTGCATTTTAAAACAGATCTCCTCAGTAAATAAACTCTGAATTAGCAAAAGTAGGGGGGATTCTTCAACTAGGCCTGACTAGATTAGGTCTGTGGAATTCCTTGAACTCAGGGTGGAAGTCTTTCATTCTGGATTGATGGACGGGAGATATTTTACAAATTTATCCACCATTGGCATGTTCTCTAATAGAGAGTTTAAAATAAGTTAGGGATGATGTCATGGTTAACCCCTGCCAACCCTCAGCATTTGTTTCTTTAAGGGGCCAGACAAGGAGAGAGAGAACAGGAAGACTTGTCTTATCATTCCAGATAGCTCCAAGCCATTGGGATAAACACATTAAACATGAAAGCAGGTAAATTAACCTGCAGTACTTGCCTCTCGGGGCCATAATAATAGTCAGACAGTTGAAACTGACAAACGCACACTGAACTAGCACTTGAATGTAGCTCGCTGATTTTTGTATATATGAAATTTTGTCTTACATTAGGAATAAAAGAAGTTATGATTCTGTTCTTGACCACTATATTCTCACTCAAATCATCAGCTTTGTTGGTGAATTTAACAGCTTGAGAGTACATTATCTTTTCCACATAGCACAATAGAAGTAGCTGTGTATAAAACAAGTAAGCTTTGTTAATGAATTTGGAATGTGGTCACATAAAACTTTTGTCCTGGCCACCAAAGTTCTTGTGTTTACCTTTCACCTTCATTTCTCAAGACATATGTTTAGAAAGAGAAGAAAATAGGCAAAATATAAAAAAATGGGCAAAATATAAAAAAAAGGCCAAGGGCTGAAAGAAGAGAAAGAAGTTCAATGATGCTTACGGAAATCGTGATTCAGAAAGCAAGGATTACCATGACAGGTAGCCACACCTGACCTGAGGAGCTACCTGGATCTGCTCACAGCAGAGTTCTTGGTAGCAATGTACTTACATAGTTAATTCTAAGATAACAGCAGATCATAGAGTTGAAGGAGGAAAGATAGGTATATATTTCGTACCCAAACCAAAATAGATCAGCACAAAGTAGAGAGGTTAAGTGTTAATTACAAGCATTGATGAAATTGAGCCAAATTACAGCATAGGAAATATGAAATCAAGGAGAAGTCCAACTATCTTATGTGAAAATTTCAATAACCACAGAAAAAAAATCCAGTTTTTTCCCTTATAAACTCTTAGTATTAGCATGTTAAAAATAAGCTGCCAAGTGTATACAAACTCAACACAGATATTTATCTGTGGGTAGGACTAGACACATAGCAACTTGGTTTAGTTAGCATCTTATAAGTCAATAGATTCTAATGAAAGCATCCAACAATGCCTACTATCACATTTTAAAAATGATTGGAATCAATGCAATAAACTCCAGTCACCTGATGCTTGACTTATAATAATTAACATCAGCATCCTGTTGTATCCTGGAGCCTGAAATGGTGCCTGGCAAATGTCAGGCAATCAATAGCTATTTCTTGAGTCAATATATTTATAAATCCTTTTAAGGCTAGAGGCTTCACAAAGCAGATATAATTGATCTACATCCAGGAATATCTAATTGACCTACTGTGTGTTTAGTAAAACAGGTAGGCTGATATTCTAAGGGACTAGAAGTCTTTGAAATGACCTCATTAGTAATCCATTATCTATGGTCTCTGCTCATATTGTTTTTTCTTTTCGTGAAGATGTGTGTGTGTGTGTGTGTGTGTGTGTGTG
The DNA here is from genome assembly GCA_009823505.1 of Rhizomys pruinosus. NCBI lineage: Eukaryota > Metazoa > Chordata > Mammalia > Rodentia > Spalacidae > Rhizomys > Rhizomys pruinosus. The sequence continues at coordinate 2,063,435 of VZQC01007611.1, forward strand.
TGTGTGTGGTGTGGCATAAGTACATGTGTATATGAATGTTGGCATGTGTGTGGATACATGTGGGTATGTGTGCATGTGCATGCAGACATTCAGGGTTGACTTGTGAATCTCAGTTGTTCTTCATACTATAGCCTTTAACATTAAATTTTGATACAAACTCATGAAAGAGCTATATTGGTTCTCTGTCACAATGGAAAAATACTTGTGGATGCTCAAATGAGTAAATACTTATTTGGCTCCAGGTCTCAGAGCTTTCATTCTATCCTCACTTAGCTGTGTTGTTTCTGAACCTGTGTGAAGCACATTCATCTTACAGAGAGAAGGTGTGGTACAGGTCACTGCTCTTCTCACAGTGGCTAGAAAGCAGACAGCAAGTGAATGAAAGAAGGCTAGAAGAAAAGAGACCTAACCTGCCCACCCCTCCACACACACAGCCCACTGATTCTTCCAACTAGGCATCACATCAGTCAAATTCTAGCACCTCCTCACAGTTCATTCAGTGATCCCATCAATGCCTTAACCTATTTGTAGATATAAACCTTGATAATTCAATGAATTCTTTAAAGTCTCACCTCTGGATACTGTGGCACTTATGGACTAAACCTTCAACACGGGAAGTTTGCGGGACTATCTGAGATCATCACATGAGTCCAGCTATGAAATTCCAAGCTGCAAAGATGGAGAGGTCTGAATGAATTGTATCTCTTAAAGATGCTCTGTTTGTATCTGTGTACTGCAGTTCTCCAATGCATGCTCCCTTGGTGGAAGCTGCTCTTCCATTCCCTCTAGGTCCACTGGTCAGACAAGAGGACAAGGATCAATGAATCTGGTACATCAGCCGAGTCACAGCAATGGCGTGTTATCCTGTAGTGCTCTCTGTACATTCCAAAATATGATTTGTTTCGTCCTCCCTTCGCTTCTCCCATAGAATTTCTTCTTCCTTCTCTCTAGGGATAACTATATTAAATTTTAGGGTTGTGCAGAATATCTATCTTCTTTTTATGAGACTCTGCTGGCACTTTTATTTTGAAACTAAAGACTCATCCAACCATCAAGGACACCAGGAAGGAACTGAGGATGTGTGATTAGAACAACTCATCTCTTTCAGTAATAGTTCTGATGTCACTGTACTCGTTTATTTATCTAAACTGATTCAGTGTAATCAGCCCTTTTCCCAAGTGCTTGTTTTCCTTCATGAAAACAAAAAATGAAATAATTTTTTCAAGCACATGCTATATACTTATATATTTACATGCAATGACATATTTGCTGTTTAAGATGCTTTTCTTTTTTTTTTTTTTTTTTTTGGTATTTTTGAGACAGAGTATCCCTTTAGTCCCAGCTGGCCTGGAGCTCACTCTGTAGACCAGGCTGGCCTTGAAGTCACAGAGATCTGCCTGCCTCTGCCTCCTAAGTGCTAGGATTAAAGGCTTGCGCCACCACGCCAGGCCCTATGATGCTTTTCTTTTCTTTTTTTAAAATAATGTTTTTTTAATTTTTTTAAAATTTAATTTATTTATTTTTTATGTGTATGAATGTATTGTCTGTATGTAGGTCTGTGCACCCGTGTCGCGTAATGCCGCGGAGGTCAGAAGAGGGTCTCGGATTCCCCTGGAACTGGAGTTCTTCTGGAATTGGAGTTAGAGACTGTTCTCAGCTGCCATGTGGGTGCTGGGGATCGAACCCAGGTCCTCTGCAAGAGCGGTAGGCGCTCTTAACTGCTAGGCCATCCCTCCAGCCCCGATGCTTTTCTTAAGTAACTAATATACATCTATTTTACAGCTGAAAAACTGTTTAAGAAATGTTAAAATATTTTTAGCCAACTATACTGAGAATGTAAACCCTTAATTATAAACTTTTATGTTTTCCTTTACAACACATTGGTGGCTGATTAAGAAATTTAAGATTTTATCTTTTACAAACAATATTAGTATGAAGAATTTCCCCCAGAGTTCTGGAGTTCATTTCTCTGTCACTTTTGATTTGTGCCAGGCTGTTTTGTAAGACAGCAGAAATTACGATTTTGGTTGCCATAGAAGTAGCTCTTGGCTTCTTTTATGAATTCTTTTATGAATCTGCTCCCAGTGACCATCGATAGCATTAGAAAAACAGGAAATAAATTTATTTTGTATTAATCTGAGTCCATTCACTAGATTTAGGGAAGTTACATTTATAATGCCTATAGAATATTTTATATGTGTTTATTTAAATATGTTTACTCCCAATCTTTGATTACTTGGAGAGACCACTGCTTTAATAGTAACTGCTTCACTGAACCATACCATTGTGAATAATTATTAGGTCTTCCAGTATGCTTTGATTAACAAAATGTGTCTAGAGCAGTTATTGAACAATTTCTCTAGATGGACACTGCTGTTTATGCTTAAAGACTCATCACAAACTCATTTCAGTCACAGAAGAGCAAGAATTGAGTTCTACATTTTACATTTAATTCATTTAATCATTAATTTTTCATAATGACATTAATATTTAAAGCCATGCTGGTATCTAACAAGTCATGTCAAATATAGACTCCCAAGAAGCTTGACCTGGACTCTAGTATAAACTATCTTCTCTTTGAGAATGATTTCACAGTAACAGACAGGTCACAAGCTCAGTGGACAGACACGTTGTTTACTTTATCATACAATATTCCCCCTTTTCACAGTTGTAATTTATTTTTCATATTCTGTGCCACTTACTTGTACCATAAAATATAGTTTTCATTCACATTTCTTTCATACAGAGCTTGATTAAAAACTGAATTTTTTCATAATTTATTGTTCATATTTTTCAACTTTGAAATTTATATCAACAACATTCTGTTTTCTATATCTAAGAAGGAAATATGTTTGTTTGCTTGTTTGTTTGTTTGCTTGTTTGTTTTCCCCTGCTGGCACTAAAATGAATAGTAAAAGCAGCAGTCTGTTGCCTAATATTGGGCAATTTGATGGAAGGCAGAGAAGGACCTCTAGTAGTTGACTGGGATGCTCTTGGTCTATGGTTCTAGGCCTCTCCTTTAAGATGAACTTGAACATGACAGTTGTTTCTGCTACCTACAGAACCCAGTATTCAATTTAACATTTCCTATAGTAAGACATGTCAGATAAAGAAGTTATCAGCTGTCAGGTGTCTCTGCAAATCACCATTTTTTATTTAAGGACAAATTAGGAAGTCAGACTAGATTCTGTGATGTTGAGAGATAGCAGCATATAAGGACTAATGGAAAATGAATTCATGTGGGGCCACTGATAAAACATTTATGCCTGAGCCCCACCCATGATCATTGTGGTGGGCACAACTGCAGGCTTCATTCCTAGGATTCAGCAGACTGGATGTAACAGTGCTCTCCGTGCCCATGAGAGCATGTGCCTAGGTGTCCGCCTGATGATTATTCCTCTCCCTCCCTTCTTTCCTCCTCCACTTTATTTTCTCCTTCATTCCCCCCTCCTTTCCCCTTCCCTTTATTTCCTTCTTGTTCAACCTTGCTCCCTCTCCTATCCATTCCCATTTTCTTCTTTCTTTAATGAATTGCTTTCCTCCTGCCTCTTCATCTCTCCCTCCATTTTTTTCCATGATTGTATTATTTATTTTTTATTGGTGTTTTGTGTATTTCATACATCATTTTTCATTTCTGTTCAGGCATATTCCCCTTTCCCTTACCCCCACCCCACCCCACCCCATCCCAGATCATGCATTCTGCCATAACTGTCCTGCATCTTTTTCTCAGTCTTTTTTTACGTTTAAGAATTCACATTTTCCTCCATTAATTCTGTATTACTCTAAAATATGGATACATACTCTCCACTCATATACAGTCATTACAGAGTCTGAAAATAATTGGTGGGTGGATTCTAGAGCCTATTGAGAGATTCACATTATGACAACATAGATGCTTTCAGATAAACAGAAATATCACCATAATGTCGTTCAGCTTGCCTTTCATCTGGGGGATTTGGTGTTAGCATCCATGAATGAAGGAAACCATTCTCCATTTGTCCTTCTGGGACTGTGTTACTTCACTCATCATAATGGCTTCGAACTCCATCCATTTACCTGCAAAGTTCATAACACCATCTTTCTTTACTGCTAAATAGTACTCCATTGCATAGATGTACCACATTTTTGTCATCCAAACCTCTGTTGAGGGGCATTTGGTTTGGTTCCAGCTCTTTGCTGTTGTGAAGAGGGCTGCAATAAACATGGTTGTGCATGTATCTTTGCAGTAGGATGAGTCTTTGGGGTATATACCCAGGAGAGGTATGACTGGGTCAGGTGATAGGCTCATTCTGAGTATTTTAAGGGTTCTCCACACTGCTTTCCATAGTGGTTGTACAAGTTTACATTCCCACCAGCAGTGGATAAGTGTTCCCCTTTCCCCACAACCTCTCCAGCTTCTGTTGTCTTTTTTTTTTCTTGAACTTAGCTAGCTATACTGGAGTGAGATGATATCTGAGATTGGTTTTAATTTGCATTTCCTTAATTATTAATGATGCTGAATACCTTTTAAGATGTTTCTCAGCCATCTTTAATTCCTCACTGGTGAAGTCTCTGTTCAGTTCTTTACTCCATCTTTTGAGTAGGTCATTTGTCTTCTTTGTTTTTTGAGTAGTTTATATATTCTTGACCTTAATGCTCTGTCAGATGTATCATTGTTAAAGATTTCCTCCCACTCTGTGGGTTTTCTCTTCACCTCCTTGGTTGTTTATTTCACTGTACAGAAGCTTTTGAGTTTTATGAGGTTCCATTTGTCCACTATTGACCTTACTTCCTGTGCAGCTGCTGTCTGATTTAGAAAGTCTTTTCCTATGCTTATGTCTTGTAGGTTGTTGCCAACTTTTTTTTCTATCACCTTCAGGGTTTCAGGCTTCATGTTGAGATCTTTGATCCACTTGGAGTTGATTTTTGTACAGGATGAGAGGTAGGGGTTTAATTTTGTTCTTCTACAGATGATGATCCAATTTTGCCAGCACCATTTGCTGAAGATGCTATCCTTCCTCCATTGAGGGTTTTTTTGCCCCTTTGTCAAATATGTGGTGGCTGAAATTGTATGAGCTCAAGTTTGGATCTTCAATTTTGTTCCATTGGTCAACAGGTTGTACCAGTACCAGGTTGTCTCTATGACTATGGCCCTATAATATAGTTTGAAGTCTGGTAGGGCAGTTCCCCCCTGTACTGCATTTTTCACTCAGGGTTGCTTTAGCTATTCAGCATCTTTTGCTTTTCCATATGAATTTAAGGAATTTTTCTCCAAGTCTGTGAAGAAACTCATAGGGATTTTGATTGGGATTGATTGTGTTGAATCTGTATATCAATTTGGGTAAAATGGACATTTTACTATATCAATTTCCCCAATCCATGAGCATGGGAGGTCTTTCCATCTTTTGATGTTATTTTCAATCTCCTTCTTCAGGGGTTTAAAATTTTTGTTGTAGAAGTATTTGGTATCTTTGGTTAGGTTTGTTCCCAGGCATCTTCTTATTTTTGAGGCTATTGTGAGTGGGAAGGTCTTCTTATATTCATTCTCCACTTGTTTATTGTGGTGTAAAGTAAGGCTACTGATTTTTCTAGGTTAATTTTGTAGCCCAACACTTAACTAAAACTCTTAATCGTTTCTAGAAGTTTTCTGGTGGAGTTTTTAGCATCCCTTAAGGTAAACTATCATATCATCTGCAAAAAGGGATAGCTTAACTTCTTTTCCTTTAATTTCCTTCTCTTGTCTTACTGCTCAAGCAAGTGTTTCGAGCATTATGTTGAAGAGGAGCCTCCCTCCACTTTTTATTCCTCTGTTTCATTCCTTTCTTCATTTCCCTTTTAGGTACACATTATCTGATCCCCAAGACTGTGTTTAAGTTTAACCAGGCAGTAACAGGGACAGACACTTGCACTGTCTGCTCCCTGCAAGCATCTCATCTGGTGAGAAGAGCCAAAATCCAGAAATAATCACAAAAATAGAAAGTCTCCTGCTAAAATGAGTGGGACAAAAGCAAAGGACTGGAGAGAGCAAACACCAGAAGAGATGAGCCCTGTCACAGAGGTTTGAAAAGACTTCTCTGAAGCAGTAAGAACTGAGCTAGGTTCTGAGAGATAGGAAATAGCAGGCAAATCTAAGGGGAGAATTGGCATTATTATTACTGACATCACTATGGTTATCAATGTGAAGTGTGATTGGATTGGCCACAGGCTTTGTAAACAAAATCCAGGGAAGAAGGAATCCAACAGAAATTTTGCAGTCATTGAATTTTGCCATGCATTCAGTACATCATGACTTTTTTCTCTGCTTTTCTACACACATCTATCTATTGTGGAGGTAAAGGAGGACTGGGAATGTACTGAAGAGGCCATGATTCATCTCTTGGTTTCTTCATTGCTCTGTTGGGATGGATCTGATCTATCTCCATCCACTACTAATGTACCAATTAAAACTCTCTCTCTCCTTCAACAGACTCACATCAATCACTCTTTGCCCATGTCGTAGGCTCCAGATGTCTCAGTATTGTTAACAGGCCACCTGTCTTTCCTTGTGCTAAATTGAAACTGGGAGTCACAGTTGAATCAGTAGCACATTTTCTTAATGGCCTGTTCCTAACCAGGACATATGGGCCATACATATGGGGCAGAATCTGGCAAACAAGTACTTGCATGCCGTAGCTCTTATCATAATCTACCATGAAACATCTATAGGACAGTTACTTGATAAATCAGCTTGTACCTGGTTTTCTGTGTCTAGAGATTCTGGACTTTTGATTAATATGCTTATCACAGCCTAAACTGAGAACGAAAGGAGAAATGAAGCAGATGACAGCCTTCCTAATCTATTGAAAGAGCATTCACTTCCATTTCTTGTATCTAGCTACTCACCCAAGTATGCAGCCAAACATCAACTTTTAAAAGAAGTAGATCCTTGGAGTTACTAATTTATAGTTAATTGGTGATTACTTATTTAGCAATTTGTTAATTTAATACAATGTATTGATCATCTTATTTTCTATGTAAGTAGAAATAAACTTATTTTATCATAAAGCATTGATTATTGATTGTATATGAACTTATTTATTTTAGACAGACATAGTCTCACACAAATAGAAATGCCTCAGTTGCAGCAGTGATGAGACTGGTGATGGAAATAATATGGATTATTTGAAGACAGAAAGGAACATCAAGGGCCATCAGGTCCACACATTTGGATGAGATCATGTCATTTTCCCCAGATCACATGACCAGATTCTTGGCCTAGAGATTTGGATGTAGTCTGACAAGAATGTTGATGGTTCTGTTGACTCTGTAAGTAATATCTATTCCAGAGAGAAATAGGCTTTTTTCTTTTTTTATAGAGGCTAATTTGAATTTTGAAATATTTGTTCAAATAGATTTCTAAGCAACTACAAATTGGACTCACCAAATTCCCAGCTGGAAGACCTATAACTTCATAAATAATCACTTATCTAAGAGTATCTATGTGATCAATGTGATTTATTTTCAAGGCACTGGGATTGATCAAAACTGGCTAGGTGATCAGTGAATACTTTCTATAAGCATGGAATTGTATGAGTCAGTGGATTATGAAGATAATTGGAAAGATTTTCTCTCTCAGGACTGATGTCTTCCTGATTCCTGGAATCAAGAAAGGAACTGTGAGCTTATAGTCATCCATTAGAAAGACACCTCGGACTATGAGAACTCACATCAAAAGCCTTCCTTTTATTATTAATCTTGATAAGTTTAAATCCTTAAACAAGACTCTCTGGACTTTTAGAGTTAGTCTTTTCTTCCTAGAAACCATGACTCATCTCCTAACATACTTACTGGGCTCTGCTCACTGATCCTTGCCCTGTATCTGTAGTGTTTGCAGGACCTCTGCATGTCATTTTCTTCTACTACAGCTAATTCTGACTCATTTCTCAAGACTGAATCTTATTCTGGAAAAATGTCCTTAATGTCACTTCTGGCATATGTCTAGCTTGTCTTATTCTCTTTTTACACATATTGACATTGTCTTTACAGTCATTGATATAGCCATACTCATATTGGTTGAATTATTTTTAATTAAGATTTCCTTTATCTTCATACAGTAGTACATAATCTCTATGAAATGGGTATGATGTTGATTTGTATTGTTATTCTGTAGATCACTGTGGCACATTGAGTCTGGTGCATCCTTAAGCCTTGTGAATATAGCAATTATTCGGTTGCAATAAATGAGTGAATCTCCCTTAGAATAGCCTCTCTCTCTCTCTCTCTCTCTCTCTCTCTCTCTCTCTCTCTCTCTTGGTCTTTTCGAGACAGGGTTTCCCTGTAGTTCCAGCTGTCCTGGAACTTACTCTGTAGACCAGGCTGGCCTTGAACTCACAAAGATCCACCTGCCTCTGCCTCCCAAGTGCTAGGATTAAAGGCGTGCGCCACCATGCCCGGCTAGAATAGCTTCTCTTTACACTGCAGATTAACTGCAGGAGTTGTGTTCTAAACTCAAACACACTATCTCACACTCTTCAAACTCCCTAGAAGATGTTTCTCCATATACTCCTTCATCACTGACACATATTTCCTTGTTACCTGCTAAGACTGAATATCCAAAAACAAATAATACACTATTTGTTCCAAAGCAATTCAAGGTCTTCTTCACTTAGGGATTCTTCATAGCATAGGTGCGAACTGGTTATAAGGCTATAAGACACAATCACCCTTCTCTTAAAGACATGTTTAAGACCCTAAAACATTTTAATTTTTGATACAGTACAGATTGGGAAATACCAGCCTTGTTCTGCTTTTGCCCTTGGAATCAAGAAATATTCTGTTGAGAAGGATGTGGCAGAAGACTTTAAGGGGAGAGAAAAGATAACAGTTTATTCTTGTGCTTTCTATTGCTGATAATTTCCTAATTTCCCCTGTGGGGGCAACATATATGGATGAAATGACAAGGACCAAAGAGTATTTGTCTTGCATTATAAAGCAAGGTTTGAGTCTTTATGACGCCTTTGAAGAAGGTGTAGGTGTATCTATCTCCTTTGGAATTGTCCCCTGCAGTGTATGAGAGGGAACTAGTAGGATTTTCATCTCTTCCTAACCGTGGTTGTTTGCTAAACAAGGGAGATGGGAAAAGACTGAATGCAGTAATTTGGCATTCTGATGTAGTGAGAAAAGCATAATCCTCACAGGATCACTCCTTAAGCAAGAATGCTGCTTGACCATGGCCTTGGACCTTTATATAATCCCTCTGGATTATTCACTGTGTAGACATCTACTTGACTGCAGATGTGGAAGATTTGTTTTCCAGTAACTTATCAGAGAGCTCTGTGTGCAGATGGTTGGAGTATGAGTGTTTATCTTTTAAGAAATTTGACTGCAACAAGGGAAGACTAGTTGAATTACTAGGGTGGGTACTTTCTGACCCTAGGAGTAGAGAACTCAGGTGGTGGTGGGAACTGTGAATGCAACACTAAGACATGGATTGTCTGTAAATGATAAAAGCAGATGTGTTTAAAAATCGCATGCTTATACCTTGTTTGCATATACTAGCATCTTCCGTGTGATGATCCCACCATATACAAGCAAACACCTCTGCATCCTTAGGCACAGATAAAGGTTCTATTTATGAATTAAATCCTTTGAGTGAATTTCCTCCTCTGATACCTCACTAGGTCTGTAGCCAGTTCTTCCTGGTCATCCTCCTGAGCATGCATTTTTACTTCATGCCCCCTCTTTCTTTACATTCTTGTGTTGGATTTCTTTCTCTAGGAAACTAAAAATTTTGTGTCAGGAAAAGAAAATCTATATTTTGTTGTATGACTAATTTTCTGCAATTATTTCAATAATAAAAATCAAAGGTGAATCTATAAGGTACAGCATCTTTAACTGGATAAAAATAAAATGCACCTGTCTTTGAAAAACATTTCTTTTCTTGCCACTTTAAAAAAAAAGGTCTATGTGCCATTTTGCTATAATTTAGAAATATAAGTTAAAGTATAAGATAGCAAGATGAAGAAGAACCTGGTGGATTTGAAGGTCACTTTGCTTTATGATTAAATGCTTCAGCCAATGGACCCTTGAAGAGGTGTTATTGATCCTGGATAGGACAGTATTCTTTGAGGCTTGTCATAGTTAACTCGTATATAAAATGAAGTTTTCTTAGCTGAATTACCTATTTGTCTTCCACTTGTACCATGCATTTTATATGTGGTTACAAAAATTTAGTATTTGGCACGCTGATGGAAATTTTAAACATTATAAATAATGAGCTTGTCAATCAAAGCACAGCTATTGCTTTAATTAATTTGAAAGACCTTCCAAAATGAGATTACAGCTTCCCAGTTTGAGTCAATACTATAAATCTTTGTTACAAACCTAAGAGAACATTTCTTTAACCAATATTTTTTTACCTATTCACCCCAATAAAGTAATGTTAATATGTACATTTAGAAACATTTATCTTCTTTCTAAAAATTATTATAGTCCATTAATCATGCTAGTCAGTCTTCAGTGATGACTATTATATTAGCTAAACATGGAATGACTTGTTCTCCCATTATCAAATTTTCTAAGACCAAGTCCCTTTGTAACATGGTGACTAAATTTCAGCCAAATCTTCAGAACCTAAGTCAGTTATCTGACTGGCGGAAATACTTCTGGTAAACTTTGTAGTCCTTTTTATTTATTCATTCTCAGGTTAAGATAAACAGAACCAAACCTAAATAAACTGTGATGAAGTTTATATTCAGACTTCTTCATCTCTCTATCTATGCTTTGCTACTGTCCTTTATAGAAATTTGTCTAGCTGTAACTATACTGATTCAGATTGAATTATTTCTGTCATTTCATCAAACACTTCTTTGAGAGTGTGGAACTTGCCCTGCCCTAATTTGTTCTACTTCAAAACAATTTTCTTTCACTCCTACATTTCCTTCAAACCTATTCTTTTCTTATAGCCCTCATAGCCCTGAATTTTGCTTTGGATAATTTTTGAAACCTATTTGATACTGACTGAATAGTGTAGATTTATTTTCCTGCACTTTCAACCATAATGCATTTGAAAAGCTTCAACTTGCTATCCCTTAGATACTCTACTGCTTTGTCTATTCATTCAAGTTTGTGGTAAGAATTTGTCACTGTTATACTGCCTCTACAAATCGGAGGTTACTGAACTATAATAGAAACTTTATTTCAATGGCATAGTCAGCTTCTTATATTTTGTACTTAATAAAAGTTAACGAAGCATTAACTTACTTTCTAAAAGTAAAATCCTGGGTTGGGCAAGGTGGCACACAACTTTAATCCTAGCACTTGAGAGGCAGAGGCAGGTGGATCTTTGTGAGTTCAAGGCCAGCCTGGTCTACATAGTGAGTTCCAGGACAGCTGGGACTACAGGGAGACCCTGTCTTGAAAAGACAAAAAATAAAAAATAAAAAAGTAAAACCCAGTATAGAATAAGCTGTGGATATATACTAAAATGATTTTCTAACTTCGAACATTTAGAATGTACTTCTGTGCTTCAAGGGAATCATTATATGCACTAATTGTACATTGCAGAAATAATGGTTAGTAGAGGGTTCTTTTGATCAGGAGGACAGATAAATCAACTTCCTGTGGTTAATCCTTTAGATTGTGCATAACCCTTTTATGCAAATGTAAGTCTTCCAACAGGCTTTAACGTGCAATGTAGTTATGATGTGCTGAAGAAACTTCAAAGACAGGAAGTTCTCCTTCGTAATTTCTTGACCCTGTGGTCACTAGGACATGTCAGCAGTTCTCAGTTGCCTATAGAAAGCACAGAACTTTGGAAGTGCTAACTCTGGTATTCCATACAAAAATCACATTAAACATAACTGTTCTAATGCTTTATTCAAAAAAATTGGAGCCTGCATATTTGGCCTTGTACAAATATATTCTGGGAACACTGAATTTTAGTCACAAACTATAGAAATACAGCTTTATGTCTAAAAATATGACTATAGGATCCTTAAAATAGGAACATTTCTATAAGACTAGTAATAATGTTTGTGAAAGAACAGTCTGCTTTTTGAAAATATCAAAATACAACTTTAGGATCCAATTTTAAATGACCTCAATATTCACATCTATTCATAATCTATAGTAAAATGATGTGTTTATTTTTTTATTCCCATAAATAGATGAGGACAGTAAGTTGTTAATTTGCTCCAGGACTCACAAATTAATTTTCTTTTATTTCTAGCCTTTTCTCTTGGAAACAAATTAATTTTCTAGACCTTAGCAGAGTAGCTTCACTAAGTCTGCATCTCTTTGCCATTTGATGTTGAGAAAGTAAAATTCTGTGAGCAAAGCTATCAAGTTTCCCTAAATGAGTGTGCGCTACATTGGTATATCCAATTTTTTTTTTATTTCTGTATTTGTATCAATGTACTGTCTGCATGCAGGTCTGTGCACCCGTGTCGTGCAATGCCGCGGAGGTCAGAAGAGGGTCTTGGATTCCCCTGGAGCTGGAGTTCTCCTGGAATTGGAGTTTCAGACGGTTCTCAGCCGCCATGTGGGTGCTGGGGATCGAACCCGGGTCCTCTGTAAGAGCGGTCGGCGCTCTTAACCGCTAGGCCATCTCTCCAGCCCCAATTTTTTAAATACCTTTATTGATGGTTTGTGTATTTCAGACATCATTTTTCAGTTCAGTTTAGACATATTCATTACCCTTTCCCTTCCCCTCACCCCACCCCAGATCATGCATTCTGCCATAAACCGCATCTTTCTCTGAGTCTTTTTTTATGTTTAGGAATTCACACTTTCCTCCTTTAATTTTATATTTCTCTAGAATATGAATACATACCTTTCACCAATATACAGTAATTATAGAGTCTGAAAATAAGTGGTGGGTTGATTCTAGAGGCCATTAAAAGATTTACATTATAATAACATAGTTGCTTTCAGATAAAAAGAAATACAACAATAATGTTGTTCAGCTTGCCTTTCAACTGGGGATTTGGTGTCAGCATCCACAAATGAGGGAAACCATTCTCTGATTGTTTTGGGGACTGTGTTACTTCACTTAGTATAAATGCCCCTCAACAAATGAATGGATGACAAAAATGTGGTACATCTACACATTGGAGTACTATTCAGCGGTAAGGAAAGATGACATCATGAACTTTGCAGGTATATCCAATTTTTATATATACTAAATTGACCTCTCTGAGTGAGGCTCTGATGGGCAAACACCAAGATATCCATTAAGATGGGCTGCAGTGGTCCGCATAAGCAAATCAATGATTCTGTTGCATAGAAGAAAGGATTCCTGAACCCTGAAAAAGAAATGTGAAACTCATGGAAATGTGAAAGTTTAAGGGGATTTGGGACTGAACTAGAGTAATAGTTACTAAGAACAGTTGCAGGCTCTGTGCTAAGAGCTTCACTTACCATATTATGATAGGTGCTGAAGACCATCCCTTACTTGTGTATACAACTCAAACAAATTAGGACACTCATCGACTAACAGAGTTGTGCCGCAAATCCCCTTCTGATTTGAAGGTCCATGTTTGTTAAAACATTATGTATTACTATGAGTGATCCGATAGAGTGGGAAGAGGAAGAATTCTGATCTTATTAACTTAAGGCATTATGGACCAAATGGATCATATATACATATATTCTTATGTAACCCAGACTCCTTTAAATTTGTTATATAGCCAAGGATGACTTTGAACTCTTGAACCTATTGCCTCTATCCCCTGTGTGCTAGGATTTCATCTATGTATATATATTTTAATTTTATTTATTCTTTATGTGTACAAATGTACTGTCTGCATGCAGGTCTGTGCACCTGTGTGGTACAATGCCGCAGAGGTCAGAAGAGGGCATCGGATTCCCCTGGAACTGGAGTTAAAGACGGTTCTCAGCCGCCATGTGGGTGCTGGGAATCGGGCCCAGGTCCTCTGCAAGAGCAGTTGGTGCTCTTAACCGCTAGGCCATCTCTCCAGCCCCTCATCTATGTATAACCACGACCATTTTCTTTGCAGCTGGCAATTGAACCTAGGGTCTCACATATTCAAGCCAAGCCCACTACCAACCATGCTGCATCCCCAACCCCTGTGATCTTAAAAAAAAATAGTAATTTTATTTGCTTATATATGTGTCTGAGTGAATGTATGCACAGGTTTGTGTGTGTTCATGAGTGCTAGAACCTGTGTATGTGGGGAGCCCAGAAGACAGCATCAGATAACCCAGAACTGGAGTTACAGGAGTTTATGGAACACTGGGCATGTTAGGCAGGTGCTGGGATCTGAATTGAATCCTCGGGATTGCACAACAATTTCTTAACTCCCGAGCCTTCTCTTCAGCCCCCATTTTCTTGGTTATTGATACTGAAAATTTCATTCACAAATGTAAGTTATTTCCAGGTTTATGGTAATGTCAAATACCTCTTCTATCAGACTACTGAGACGTGAATAACTCTTTGTAGTTTCTTAAAAGGATGTATTTGTATTCTTGATTCAAATTCATATACAATGCAAAGCATATCATCTGGTATCTAGACCCACAAATCTATTGTAGTCATTCATTTTAATATGTACAACCTATAATTTTTCATAAGCTGAAATCTCTCCAGGATTTTACTTTTACATAATCAATTGCCCCAAACCAGCTATTTTTCCAGCTTACCCTTTGTTTTCTGTAAACTAATATTTTCTTCTGTCCAACTTACCAATGTAGTTCTTGGTGCAGCCAATGTTCTGTTATACTTGATCAATTTCATCTTTCTCTCCCTTGATTAGAAAGCTTAAAGTCCATCTTTGTTCTTTTATCTATGCCTAAGTTCACTGCTTCTCTGTCTTCTCATGTTCTAATAAACATGACAACAGGGCTGGAGAGATGGCCTAGTGGTTAAGAGTGCTGACTGCTCTTTCAGAGGACCCGGGTTCAATCCCCAGCACCCACATGGCGGCCGAGAACCGTCTGTAACTCCAATTCTAGGAGAACTCCAGTTCCAGGGGAATACGACACCCTCTTTTGACCTCTGTGACATTACACGACACGGGTGCACAGACCTACATGCAGACAGTATATTCATACACATAAAAATAAATAAATTAATTAAATTTAAAAAAAAAAAACATAACAACAGATGGAGCCAGGCCACACTGAGTGGCCACTACTCTACATATACTCTAGATATAGATAAACATCAGGTGATTCCCAACTTCTCAATGATTCTCCTTGAGTTTCTTTACATATTCTTTTCATTCCCTAACTGCCAACTTATGGGTATTGTTCCAGAAAAATACCTTACTCCTTCCATCAGCTTCTAGTATCATCCACTTTTTTCTTGTAGGCTGTCCTCATCGACAGGTGTTGTAGTTTCACCAGGCTCCTCCTACTGCAAACTTGCCTTCCCCATCTGCCCTCATGCCTTCCCCACCTGCCCGCATGCCATCCCCTCCTGCCCTCATGCCTTCCCCACCTCATGCCTTCCCCACCTGCCTTCATGCCTTCCCCACCTGCCCGCATGCCTTCCCCACCTGCCTTCATGCCTTCCCCACCTGCCCTCATGCCTTCCCCACCTGCCCGCATGCCTTCCCCACCTGCCCGCATGCCTTCTCCTCCTGCCCGCATGCCTTCCCCACCTGCCCTCATGCCTTCCCCACCTGCTCGCATGCCTTCCCCTCCTGCCCTCATGCCTTCCCCACCTGCCCGCATGCCTTCCCCTCCTGCCTGCATGCCTTCCCCACCTGCCCTCATGCCTTCCCCACCTGCCCACATGCTTTCCCCACCTGCCCTCATGCCTTCCCCACTTGCCCGCATGCCTTCCCCACCTGCCCTCATGCCTTCCCCACCTGCCCTCATGCCTTCCCCACCTGCCCTCATGCCTTCCCCACCTGCCCGCATGCCTTCCCCACCTGCCCTCATGCCTTCCCCACCATGACAAAATTATCCCCTTGAAGTATAAGCCAGCATATACCTTTCTTCCCTTTTTAGTGCTTTTATTGATGTTTTGTGTATTTCAGACATCATTTTTCAGTTCGGTTTAGGCATATTCCCTTTTCCCTTCCCCCCACCCCACCCCAGATCATGCATTCCTCTCAGTCATTTTTTATGCTTAGGAATTCACATTTTCCTCCATTAATTTTATATTACTCTAAAATATGGATACATACTCTCCACTCATATACAGTAATTACACAGTCTGAAAATAAGTGGTGTGTGGATTCTAGAGCCTGTTGAGAGATTTACACTATGAGAACATAGTTGCTTTCAGATAAACAGAAGTATAACAATAATGTTGTTGAGCTTGCTTTTCATCTGGGGGATTTGGTGTTAGTATCCACAAATGAGGGAAGCCATTCGCCATTTGTTTTTCTGGGACTATGTTACTTTACTTAGCATAATGGCTTCGAACACCATCCATTTACCTGCAAAGTTCATAATGCCATTTTTCTTTACCACTGAATAGAACTACATTGAGTAGATGTATCACATTTTTGTCATCCAGTCTTCTGTTGAGGGGCATTTGGGTTGGATCCAGCTCTTCACTATTGTGAAGAGAGCTGCAGTAAACATGGATGTGCATGTATCTTTGCAGTAGAATGAATCTTTTGGGTATATACCAATATTCATCCACTGCTGGTGGGAATGTAAAGTTGTACAACCACTATGGAAATCAGTGTGAAGAACCGTTAAAAGACTCAAAATGAGCCTACCACGTGACCCAGTCATACCTTTCTTCCCTTGAATGGCTTCTTTGCAGTTATTTGTTCATACCAATGAAAAGTAAGCAAAGCTGTATGTAAGTATACACATTACAGATATCAATCCTTGAGCGTCTCCTTGAACCTCTCTTTGCTCCTTTATTTCTTCCCTACTCTTAACTTTTTATGTGATCCCTGAATCTATAATGGTTATATTTAAGTTTCTTCTTCTCCAGCCCTCTTCCTACATTCAAATTTGAATATTTCACTACTTGTTCTGTATTTCTAACTGGATATTGAATAGTTACTTCACAGCTAACATTTCTTTCCTTTGGTATTCTTGCTCTTTGATTTTCATCTTACTCTCATACCTAAATTCTCAGCAAATTATTTTCATGCTAGCTTCAAAATATGGGATTTCAAAAGGTCTCACCATAAGGAAATGATAGGCATCTGAGGAGACAAATTCTAAAATTTAAGCTGATTTAACCATTCTTACCCATTAATATGTATATTTTTATATCTTATACCCAGAGATAATTAATATTTTTGAAAGTTAAAAAGGACCCAATTGTCTAAAATCTAATTGCTTCTTGATCTACCCATTCCACGTTGGGTCTTGTCTCTGTTATTCCTGAGTCATCATTCTTTCTCTTCTCTTATGATTATTCAACATTCCCACCTTCATTATTTCTTAAAACATTTATGCTAAGAATGTGTGGGATTTGGTATCTTCACTTCCTCAAGTGCTTGGATAAATAACCCATATTACTAAACCTGCTCCTGTCACATAGCTTGTGAAACTCTATGCCCATTTCCCCGATGCAGCCTAATCTTCTGTTGTGCACTTCCATATGGAACTGATTACCATGTAAAATATTACATGATTCTTTATTTAGTATTCTGAAGCCGAGATACCACAGACCTTTCTCGAAATTGTGCATTCTACCCTGAAATTTTGTTTTCTCCACATTCTTTGCTTTTCTGTCATGCATGAATGACCAAGTAACAGTTTTATGTCAATACCATTTAATTTATATGTGGCTCTCAATATTCGTCGCCTCCAAGCACTGATACCCAAGTTTTTATTGAAATTCCATCTGAGTTTGAGAAAAAGCTTGCAAGCTGCCTTAGTAAGTCTCAGCTATGAAGCAGAGACTGGCTGCTTGTTAAAAGATGATTGTATAAAGCTCAGAATATAGATATTGACAAGGTTCCTGACAAGGTTTGTTTCAGAAAAAAACTTTAATGTAAATTTTGAGGGGATTCTGGTGGTTTTGCTTTTTATATTACATGTTTATTTCTTTTTGATGAAAATTAAAGTAAATCCGTATTATCTGGATCATGATTACATTGATATCACATTGATGTAATACAATGCTGTAGCTGCATTATTTAGTGCTAAATCGAAGGTCTTACTATAACTTTATTGTGATGCGATATGACCTTTCTTATTAACTAGTTTACAGGAAGACATGGCGGTAAACAGTGAAACATTCAGCGCAGCACTACTGGACAAGAAGCATAATTCACAGTAAATCCTCATTTCCTGACATAATGTGTTGCTTAGGCTTTGTGACCATTTTTTAAAGTACATTTTTTGAAAAAAAAAAAAAAAGAGTTTCCATTGTTGAGAACCCATCCCTTGAAAACCCAAGCATACATTTACACAAGATTCTTGAATCAACAAATATGTTGGGAAGTGTGAAAAGAAGAATTACATGAGTCTGTCCCAGACATTATTCTAGCTGTGGTCAAACCCAAACTTTCATGCCCTCTTCTGTGAGGGGCGCATGGCAATCAGCCACCTGGTATGGGGTCCGTGTTCACAGTGGTTCTCCCAGTAAGGAGCTGGGCTTTCATCCTGGTCTGCGTTCTCAAGCTGTGCAAGGCCCACTAATGTTCAGCCAGCTGAGGGTGAAACGTGTTCTACTAGCTGTTAGATGTATCAGTTGGGCCTGGGCACCCCGTGTTTACTTATTTCTGCATTTTGACCAGTTGGTGTCTCTGTAATTGGATCTATCTGTTGCAAAAAGTCTTTTTTAAAAAATAGATTGTTTGTATTTAGATTCCCCTCCCCTATCTGAACCCTTCTTACTACCCTTGGCCCAAATGCCTGAAGTCTAATACACACACACACACATACACACACAAATATATATATAATGTACGTTATTATAATATATATATATATATCACTAGAAAATTTAATTTGTATAAGAAAGTAAGGCATTTAGAAAAAGAAGCTTGGTCTAGTGCCTGGCTGTGAATGAAGGAAGGAACAGGGGTGAACAAACAGCCTGATCATGGAACTAGTATAGGAAGGATCAACCTGACTGGCAAGGGCATGTTCATTCTTTAAGTAACAAGTACCTGGCCCCAGTATGATTCAACAAATGAAAAGGACAAAACAATCAAAGAGAACCAGAGTAAAGGGAGGCAATGGAAGCAGCATTGCAGGACTGCCAGGGTTTGCAATCCTGGCTTCGGGTACTTAGTGGTGAAATACTTAGAGTGCTGGGACCAGAAAATGTGTGGGGTGTTTAGCAAATATAACTGCATAACAGCCTTCTCTGCAGGTTCCTATTGACCTATTCCTTAATTAAAATGCTGCCTCCGTAACTGATGGTGCAACTCATTGATTACTCTGTCAGATCAATTCAACTGGTAAAATATATTATATTAATAATGAAGGCATTTTGTTATTGCTGGTGGGTATTTTGTGAGATTTCCCTTTTCATTTGATTTTCCAGGCACCATTGCTTGCTCTAGGGCAGTCTTCCTTAGAAATCCTTATGTAGCCTGAAACTCCAGGTGATTCTCTAGCCTCAGAATCTCAAGTGTTGGGAATATAATTGTGAAGTACAACACCCAGGTGATATTTTGGGTTATATATTTATATATTTACTTATCTATTTATTTTGTTTTAGAGGAAAGGTCTTCCTATAACCCTATATGGCCTGGAACTTGCTATGTATACCAGGCTGGTCTTGTCTGACAAAGATCCACCTGCCTCTGCCTTCCCAGTGCTAGGAATAAAGACATGTGTCACCAGGCCCAGTTGATTCTTTAAATTAGACATGTTATTTTTTATGCAGCAAATGGAGGTACACAGATACCTCAGCTTGAGGTTTTGAAGACTGTGCACTAGTATATTTAAACACTCATTAAGCAAATAGAAAATTTTCATGTTCTAGAACCACAAACTTTTGTTTTTATAGAAAATTACAGTGATTAACAGTGTTAAACATCAAAGAAGTATAGGTTTTAAAGTAAAATTGAATTATAAATTAATATGAACTTCTGACTTTTTCTTTTCAGATGTGTGCATTGTAACTAAAGAGAAAAAACATAGAGTAGTTATCTAATGAAGATATGAAACAAATATTTATTGTAAGAGAAAAATGTTCATGTTTAAAAATTAGGTCTGGAGAGATGGCACAGAAGTTAAGAACATTGGGTGCTCTTGCAGAAGACCTAGGTTTGAATACCAGCATGCACATGATGGCTAACAACCATCTGTAACTCCAGTTCCAAATCTGACACCCTATTTTGTCCTCTGTATGAACTGGATGACATGAGTGCTCTTACATACATGCAAGCATAGCACTCATAAAATAGAAATAAATAAACCTTGTACTTTTGCAATGAGGAGAAGACCATTAGAAATAGCATTATGAAATGATGATGAATGCTCAGGTGTGTGTATGTGTTTGTGTATGTGTATTTTTTCTGTCTATATATTGGCACGTGTGTGCTCAGGTGTTTGTGTATGTGAATATGTGTAATATGTGCATATGTGTATATGTGTAGTATGAGTATATATGTGTATGTGCACGTGTGTGTACACTGTGTATGTTGTTCACTGTGTGTGCAGTGTGTGTATGCATATGTGTATGTGTGTATGCATGTATGTATGCCTATATGTGTATATGTGTGTCTGAATGTATATATATATATATATATATATGTGTGTGTGTGTGTGTGTGTGTGTGTGTGTGTGTGTGTGCCTGTATGTGAAGAAGACCTTGGATAATGACAGGAGCCATGCTCAGAGAAGGATGTGGTTTCTAGTTACTGCTGCTCAGTAATAGGAAACAGAGTATCCTAGAAAAAGATGAGTAATTTTGCATCTAAGTTGAGAGGACAAGAATCAACTAAGTTGAGGGGTATATGGTCAAAGCATGACATCTGGAAAATCTTCATAATGGAACTCATTATTGAGTTGAATTGAGATACTTTAACTAAAAGAAAAAGAAATGATAAATGTTATTCAAAATATTTTTATGCCAGAAAGGAAAGAAACTATCAAAGATAAACAGGAAATATTAAAAATCACTAAGAATACAGAAAGCTATATTGAAAGAACCTACTATCATTTCCAGTTTTGGGTTTCATATTGAGGCCTTTGATCCATTTGGAGTTGATTTTTGCACATAGTGAGAGGTAGGGGTTTAGTTTCATTCTTCTACAAATGGTAATCTGGTTATGCCAGCACCATTTGCTGAAGATGCTCTCTTTCCTCCATTGAGTCTTCTTGGCCCCTTCATTGAATATGAGGCTGAAATTGGATGTGTTCAGGTTTGGACCCTCAATTTTGTTCTATTGATCAATGGGTCTGTTTTGTGCCAATACCAGGATGTTTTATGACTATATCCCTGTAATATAGTTTGAAGTCCTGTATTGCTCTTTTTGCTCAGGGTTGCTTTGGTTATCCAAGGTCTTTTTTTTCTCCATATGAACTTTAGGATGTTTTTTCTAGGTCTGTGAAGAAGCTCATGGGGATTCTAACTGACATTGCATTGAATCTGTATATTACTTTGGGCAGGATGGTCATTTTTACTATATTAATTCTTCTAATCCATGAGCATGGGAGTTTCTTCCATCTTCTAGTATCTTCTTCAATCTCCTTCTTGGGCTAGACCTCAATACGAAACCAGAAACTGAAACTATGAAAATGATAGACGAAATCATTGGTAGTAACCTACAAGACATAGGCATAGGAAAAGGCTTTCTAAATCAGACAGCAGCTGCACAAAAAATAAGGTCAACAGTTGACAAATGGGACCTTATTAAACTCAAGAGCTTTTGTACAGTGAAATAAACAATCAAAGAAGTGAAAAGAAAATTCACAGAGTGGGAGGAAGCCTTCACCAGTGATACATCTGACAGAGCATTAGTGTCCAGAGTATATGAACTACTCAAAAAACAAAGAAGGAAGAAAACGAATGACCCACTCAAAAGATGGAGTAAAGAGCAGAACAGAGACTTCACAAATGAAGAAGTAAATATGGCCGAGAAACATCTTAAAAAGAGTTCAACATCACTAATAATTAGGGAGATGGAAATTAAAACTAACTTAAGATTTCATCTTACTTCAGTAAGACTAGCTATGATCAAGAGAACAAAGGATATCAAATGCTGGAGAGGTTGTGGGGAAAGGGGAATACTCATCCACTGATGTTGAGAATATGAACTCATGCAACCCCTATGGAAAGCAGTGTGGAGAACTCTTAAGAAACTGAAAATGAGGCTGCTACCTGACCCAATCATACCACTCCTGGGTATATACCCACAAGAATAGTCCTATCGCAGAGATACATGCACATCTATGTTTATTGCAGTTCTTCACAATAGCGAAGAGCTGGAAGCAACCCAAGTATCCCTCAACCAACAAGTTGATAGAGAACATGTGATGCATCTACACGATGGAATTCTATGTATGCAGCAGTAAGGAAAGATGACATCATGAACTTTGCAGGTAAATGGATGGAACTGGAACTCATCATGCTAAATGAAGTAACACAGTCCCAGAAAAACAAACAATGAATGGTATCCCTCATTTGTGGATGCTGGTACCAAATCCCTACTTGAAAGGCAAGCTGAACAGCATTAATGTTATATTTCTTTTTATCTGAAGGCAACTATGCTGCTGTTATGATATGAATCTCTTAAAGAGCTCTAGAATTAACTGACCACTTATTTTCCGACTTTGTAATTGGGGTATATGGGTGGGGGATATGTATTCATATTTTAGAGTAATATAAAATTAAAGGAAAAATGTGAACTCTTAAACATGTTTTGGAATTAAAATACAGTTTATTTTCTGAGGTCATAATGTTGGTATACATGTGACATATGTATAGGCATATTTTGGAGCAATACAAATGGGAGGCAGCAACAACGACAAAAGGACTGGGTCAAAGAACTGACTGAAACAGTGAACTTCTGCCCAAACAGTAAACCTCTATAGAGAAAAACTTTAAAAAAACTGAGAAAAAAAGATGTAAGACATGTATGGCAGATACATGAAAAGGGGTGGGGTGGGGGACAAGGAAAATGGAGTGTCTAAATAGGCCTGAGAAATTAGGTATGAAATACACAAAATGCCACTAAAAGTATTTTATTAAAAAAAGAAAGAAAAAAACCTACTGTAATAAAAGAAACATACATGACTGTAATCTGATTAGTCTGTTTGTCTGCAAGAATGGACTTCTCACCTCCTCTGATGGCCAGCTAAGGTCTTGAATGCATACATGGTCTTGGGCACCCAGGCCTTGATGTTGGACCTTTCCCATTCCCAGGCACCAAGAGGCTTTCTATCATTTTCTATAACTCTTTTACTGCCCTAATGCACCTTAACCTGTGACCTACAAAACACCACATTGAACTTCTACAGATCAAACAAAGTACATTCAACATGGAGTTGGGGAAGATGGGGGCAAAAGGTGAATAAATGAAACATATATTGTATTCCTTTATGAAATTCTCAAAGAATTCATAAAATATTACATAAAGAAGAAAATATGCATTCATTCTATATGTAGAGGTTGCATTGAAGATGTCTGACTTAGGGTAAAGCACCTCACAGACATTTGTTCTCTGCATTTGACCAGTTCTAGAGCTCTGTGCTAGATTCCACGTGTTGCACAAAAACACTTCGTTGATGAGGTGTGCCTTGGGTGACAGGTGCACTTCTCTGTAAATATGATGATGCATATTTAGAATAAAATAAGGAATTACGTTGGTCTAGGGATATACCTTCTTTTCCTAGGACCGACATCCTCTCTACCCATGTGCATTTGGCTGTTTACAGTAGCACACATAAATCCCTACTATTGAGTGGGCCTTAATTCAAATTTGACAGCTGTTGATTATTACCACCCACTTCAAATAAATGTGGGAATTCTGTACCAATAGTGATAGTTTGCTGTCCTTGTTGTTTTTCGGCTTTATACTTAGATGGGTTAATTGGTTCCTTGGCAGCTTATATAATATCTTCTGATACCATGAAAACTAGAATTCAAGGGGGGAGGCTTCTAGGTCAGTTTCAGCTGAATTGCTCACAGACATTTATTCTCTGCATTTGACCAGTTCTGGAGCTCTGTAATAGTTCCCATTTGTTGCAAAAAAGAAGCTTCGTTGATGAGGTGTGCCTATGTCCAAAAATGTTGCCTATCTTCAACAATATGATCTTACCTTCTAGCAGGCAATCAAGGGCTGTGGCAATAGCTTGTGATATTTTGGGAATTTCTTGGGCTACCCTGTCAAGTCAAAGGCAGGCTTCTCCTCCCTGGCACTGTGATTTTTGTTATGTAGTCTTGGGCTACAATCATGCATTCATTTATTTATTGTATATGTATTTTTAAATAGGACTTTGAACTAATACACTTACCTTTGGTTTTCAAACCTTCTAAGCATTATTTATTATTTATCACTCATCAAACTCACATAGAAAGTTTTTTAGCTAATTTGGTTCCATATATATTCTTTTAAAAGTTTCAGTGTTTCAAGTTTGAGGTATTTAATCCATTTGGAGTTGACTTTTGTGCTTCGTGATAAGAATGGGTGGCGCTCACATGACCTACCGCTTAAGTGAGCAGAATAGTTCTGGTCATCCTCTGTCTCGCTATACTATTTGAGGGAAGAAGGAGGAAAATCCCCCAGTCTCGTTAGAGTGCTGCAGGAAACATTTTAAAGGATTTCTGTTGACCAGATTCCTGGAAGAAATTCTAGCAGGGTCAAAGGATTATCTCCCCAAGGTACATAACCTGAAGTGGATTTTCTATCAGAAGCCATATTGAAATTGCTTTGAGCCAAGATTGCCACCAAGAGCCCAACAGTCACCATGATGCTGAGCACAGAAGGCAGGCAGGGGCTCGTGGTGAAGGTCAGGGGCCTACCCTGGTCCTGCTCAACTGAGGAAGTGATGTGCTTCCTCTCTGATTGCAAAATCCAAAATGGCACATCGGGTGCTCGTTTCATATACACCAGAGAAGGCAGACCAAGTGGTGAAGCATTTGTCAAACTTGAATCTGAAGATGAAGAGAAATTGGCTTTAAAGAAAGACAGAGAAACCGTGGGACACAGATACGTTGAAGTATTCAAGTCCAACAGTGTTGAGATGGATTGGGTGCTGAAGCATACAGGTCCAAATAGTCCTGATACGGCCAATGATGGCTTTGTCTGCCTTAGGGGACTCCCATTTGGCTGTAGCAAGGAAAAAAATTGTTAATTTTTTTTCAGAGTTGGAAATTGTGCCAAATGGAATGACACTGCCGGTGGACTTTCAGGGGCGGAGCACAGGGGAGGCCTTTGTGCAGTTCGCTTCACAAGAGATAGCTGAGAAGGCCTTGAAGAAACACAAGGAGAGAATAGGGCACAGGTACATTGAAATCTTCAAGAGCTGAAGTCCGAACCCACTATGACCCCCTCAGAAGCTCATGACTATGCAGCGCCCCCATCCTTGCCAGGGGCTGGCAGAGGTTGTAATAGCATTGGCAGAGGAACTCACTTTGAAAGAATGAGGTGGGGTGCCTATGGTGGCAGGTATGGGGGCTAGGATGACTATGGAGGGTATAATTATGGGTATGGCTTTGGGTCTGATAGATTTGGAAGAGACCTTGATTATTGTTTCTCAGGAATGTCTGATCATAGATATGGAGATGGTGGCTCCTGTTTCCAGAGCACCACAGGGCACTGTGTACACATGAGGGGGTTACCTTACAGAGCCACTGAGAATGATATTTATAATTTTTTCTCACCTCTGAATCCCATGAGAGTGCACATTGAAATAGGATCTGATGGCAGAGTTACTGGTGAGGCAGATGTTGAATTTGCTACCCATGGAGATGCTGTGGCAGCTATGCCAAAAGATAATGCTAATATGCAGCACAGATATGTGGAGCTGTTCCTGAATTCTACTTCAGGGGCAAGTGGTAGTGCTTATGGTAGCCAAATGATGGGAGGGATGGGCCTATCCAACCAGTCTAGTTATGGAGGTCCTGCCAGCCAGCAGCTGAGTGGTGGTTATGGAGGTGGTTATGGTGCTCAGAGCAGTATGAGTGGGTATGACCAAGTTCTTCAGGAAAATTCTAGTGACTATCAGTCAAATCTTGCTTAAGTTGACAGAGCACTAAGCAACTACTACAGAAAAAAGATGTGCATTTATAGGAATTAGATAGAATGGGAGGAATATCTAACATATCCAGTCTGATTGGTAAATGGGAAATATTAATTGCTTCTGATCAATACTGGTCAGCTTCTTTCTCCTTTTTTTTTTTAAAAAGAAAACAAAATTAAGTTTAACAGTCTTGCATTACAGGCTTGTGATCTATGCTTACTGTAAAGTGGAAGTTAAGATTGTTTTAAAACTTTAGGCTCAGTAATTTTTTTTTATTTTATTTATTGTTTATGTGGATTAATGTGCTGTCTGCATGCAGATCTGTGTACCCGTGTCGCACAGTGCTGAGGAGGTCAGAAGAGGGCATCGGATTCGCTTGGAACTGGAGTTAAAGATGGCTCTCAGCCATCACGTGGATGCTGGGGATCAAACCCGGGTCCTCTGCAAGAGCAGTCGGCGCTCTTAACCTCTAGGCCATCTCTCCAGCCCAGGCTCAGTAATTTTGAACACTGAAATATTCATCTAGGATGTAATAACAAGTTCAGTATTGACCATAACTGTTAAAACAACTTTCAACTTTCCTCAACTTAGTTATGCTATAGGAGTATATTTAAAGCAGTAAACATATTTAGTTTTAAAGCAGTTTTAGTTATGTTAAATGTTGCTCTTATACCATAATACATTGAGAACTTCAGATGCATGTTGAGAAACATGCTTTTCTGTAAAATTCAAATATAGGAGCAGTGTCTATGATTCAAAGTGGCAACATTTGGCATGTTTGTTAATTATAGCTTTTTGATTTACTATCCTGTAAGGCACATAAGTGTACTCTCACTTTTTTTTTAAAGATCTGGAACAATTTTGACATATAATACCAATACTTTAGGAGTTTGGTCATGTTGTGTGTATGGAATTCTGAGGCTTTGATTTAAATCTTACCATGTATTTTGAATTTTATTTAGATGTATTGTTCTAAGTGAAACTTGTTAATAAATCTGCCTTTTACAATCTGGAAAAAAAAGAATGGGTATAATTTCATTCTTTATATGTGAAGACCTAGTTTTGCCAGCTTGCTGAAAATGCTCTTTCTTCCAGTGTTGTATTATTGGAACCATTGTCAAATACCAGGTGGCTGTAATTATGTGCACTCATATATGGGTCTTCTATTTTGTTTCATTGATGTACATGTTTGTTCTTGTCACAATATCATGGTTTTTAGTAAGGTGGTGATTTTCACTATATTATTTCTACCACTCCATGAGCATGGGAGTTCTTTCCCTCTTCTTATATATTCATTAATCTCTTTCTTCAAAGATTTAAAGTTTTCATTTAAAAGGTTTTAATGTATTTGATTAGGTTTATCCCAAAATTTTTAGGCTATTGTGAATGGAAGTATTTCCATGATTTCTTCCTCTGATTGCTTCTTATTTGTATATGGAGAGACTACTGATGTTTGTAAATTGATTACGTAGCCTATTATTTCTAAAAGTTTTCTGATGGGTTTTTGGATCTCTTAGATATAATATCATATATCATCTTCAAATAAGGATAATTTGACATGTCTTCCAACTAGTATCCTTTTAATATCCTTTACTTGTATTATTGCTCTAGTTAGCATTTCAAGCACTGTGTTGAAAAGGAGTGGAGATAGTGGATAACCTTGTCTGATTCCTGTTTTTAATGGGAACACTTCAAGTTTTTCTCCATTTAAAATGAAGTTGGATGTGAGTTTGTTGTATAAAGCCTTAATTATGTTGAAGCATATTCCCTCCAGTATAATTCCCTCTAGGACTTTTATTATAAATGCATGTTGGATTTTGTAGTGGAATGATTGTAAGAGCAAGAGTGGGTAGATGACCACAAGGAAACAGAGTCTTGATAGCTAGTCAGTAACTCATATGAACTTACAGCAATGATGATGATAAGTCCTCCACAAGCTGAAACCAAGCAAAACTCCAGTACTGACATAGGAAGAAGGGTTAGAAATCCTAACCAAACCTAACAAATTTTTGGCAATTGATGGCTGATGGGAGAGGAAAAGACACTGTTTTACAAGGATTGGACTCTTTCTGGGCCCAGTGGATGGACCCACAATAAAGGACATTTGGATGCACAAATCAGACTCTCTAGATTGATATATATGAGGGTACTTTAAATTGGGCAAGGAGCAGTGGAAGGAGGTGCAGAGAAGAGAGAGGATCAAAATATCATCAAATTATATTGTATGAAAATCACAAAAATCAATAACATTTTTAAAAGAAAATATACTATAGTTGATGCATGTACTCAAATGGATAAGAATTTAAAAGATACTAATAATAATGCTCACAAAGAGGAGCAAGAAAAAATAAAATAACACTGGGCATGGTGGCGCACGCCTTTAATCCTAGCACTTGGGTGGCAGAGGCAAGAGGATCTTTGTGAGTTCAAGGCCAGCCTGGTCTACAGAGTGAGTTCCAGGACAGCTGGGGCTAAAGGGATACCCTGTCTCGAAAAGACAAGAAAAATAAAATAAAATAAAATAAAATAAAATAAAATAAAATAACAGATAACCATATTGGTCATAAATCAGATACTGCGTCCGTCCTTTGAAAACTATCCATTAGAGGAAGATAAACATGTGGAATTAATTAGAAAAATAAAATCTTCTTCATAAAGAGGAGCTCTGAAATGAATAAGGTGATATAACTAATACAAATCAATTACTTTTGTGATGTTCTGTGAAGTCATTGATCATTAATGAATGCATCCATAGAAAAGAAAGTTAAAGGGAATTCTGTTATCATCATCTTAATCCAGTGATCAATCTTAAAATCATTAAATGAGGACAGGACAGACCAAATGTTTGTGATCCATTGATCTGTGTATATTGTTAAATCAAATATACAGATTCATTCAAGAAATATTCTTGTCATGAAAGGGAGTT
The DNA here is from genome assembly GCA_009823505.1 of Rhizomys pruinosus. Classification (NCBI taxonomy): domain Eukaryota; kingdom Metazoa; phylum Chordata; class Mammalia; order Rodentia; family Spalacidae; genus Rhizomys; species Rhizomys pruinosus. Next base: position 2,092,407 of record VZQC01007611.1, read on the forward strand.
GCAGGTGGATATAATAGGTTACTTACACATAACTGATGTTATAAGAAAGGGGACTTTAGAACACATAAACACACATTATAACAAAACACCTGTAAATGATATGACATTCTATAACAATTTACTCTGTTTCTTTATTATTTTTTTATGATTATTTATGTTTATGTACGAGTGTTTTACCTGTATGGGTGTATGTGTACCATGTTGATTCAGTGCCTGTAGAGGCCAGAATAAGGAATTGGATTCCCTGGACCTAAAGTCACAAGCAGCTGTGAGCCCACATATGGATGCTAGAAACTGAGACTAGGTCCTCTGTAAAAGTAACAAGTGCTCATAACTTCTGAAACATCTGTCCAGCCCCATGACTCGGTTTCTTAATTAAACAAATAATCAGAAAAGTGAGGGTCAAAATAATATTATTTTAATAAAAGAAACTTAAAATAATTATCATCAATGACAATGTATGACCATTGTTGCTTTGGGGGTCAAAAAAGGCAACAGACAAAATAGTGATTCGGAAATTTCAATTCTGATCATGAAGATATATCAATAATATAACATAATGGTCATAATGGGTCATGCTCGTAATCCTAAAAGTTGGAAAGCAGAGGCAGGCAGATCTCTGTGAGATGGAGGCCGTCCTGTTCTACATAGTGACTTCTAGGCAAGCTGGGTCTACAGGGAGACCATGTCTAAAATAGAACAAAAAAAATCCAAAGAAAGTAGCAGCTTTAACAGCTATAAAAATGGCCAAGTGTACAAATGTATGTACATACATAAATGTGTATATATGTAAAATATATATCAGGTGTGTACATTTTAATTTTACATATATATATATATATAATATGATATGACATTTTTCTTGAAGATACTTTACAACAAATGAAGAATTAGAATGTATCATATAGGTGGCCAAATCTTGGTATTTGTCCAGGTTCAAAGATGAATTAAGTGGACAGAATCAACTCCTCCCTTTCAAATTCTTCTGCAGGAACTCCAACTGCAAGTAATGGTTTCGAGACAATGAGTTTTCAGACATTATGGGGTTGTAAGATAGGGTCCTTGTCTACTAGTATTGGTCACTTCATAAAGTCAAAATGCAAAGAAGAAATAGAGACAGATCTCTGTTTTTTTCTCTTTCTCTACATGCATGGAACAACTACAGATGATGTGGGCACTCATTTTGATGGTGGCCTCTGAAAATAAGCAAATATAACATCACCATGATGTTATATTTGTGAACATAGATGACAATGATCACAGCAAAAATATTCCATCTCTTTTTTTCTTCATAAGAATTATTTAAGACTAGCTCTGAATTTTCACTAAAATAAAGTAGATTACCAAACAGTTCCAATATCTGTTGTTTCATAGGTAACAGGTAACAGCATTCAATATGTGTGGCTAAGGGATTACTTCTGACAGAGCTATAGGTCCTCTCTGTGGGACTCATTCCAGGCCACAGTGCTTTAGGGATTCCCACATCTTTACTGCCTTTATGAATGATTTATTAATTTTATTTCTTAGTTTTGCATTCAGGTACTTTCAGTATTGTTCTAGTTCTCTCCAATTGCTGTGACAAAACACTCTGACCGACACCAACTTGGGGACAAAAGGGTTTATTCAGCTCATATCTCCTGGGTCACAGTTCATCACTCAGGGAGCCCAAGGTAGGAACTCAGGACAAGAACCTGGAGGCAGGAGATGAGGCACAGGCTATGGAAGAATGCTACTTACTGGCTTGCTCCTCTGGCCCATGCCCAGCCTGCTTTCTTATACCATACTCAACAACCTGCCCAGGGGTGGCACCACCCATTGTGGGCTGGGCCCTCCCACATTGTTCAACAATCAAGACAATACTCCACAGACATGGCCACAGGCCAGTCCAATGGAGCCAATTCCCCAATTGAGGCTCCCTCAACTCAGGTGTGTCAATTGACACTAGAGCTATCCAGCACAATTGACCCGTTGTCATCTTGACACACAAAACACATCACTATCAAACCACCATCTTTCCAGTTCTTGTCCCCAAGGTATGATGTTAACATTAATCATAACCTAAGACAGTACAACCTTAAAAGCCCCACAGTCCTTAAAATGTCCAAATGCTTAAAAGTTCACAGTCTGTTAAAAGTCTCTTAACTGTGGGCTGCTGTAAAATCCAAAACAAGTACTGTCTTATTTCAAAGGGAAGAATCAGACACACTCAAACAAAACCTAAGTCCAGCAAAGTAGCTCAAGGCTGGACACCTGGGATTCACTCACAATCTTCTGGGCTCCAAAGAGTTTTGGCAGCTCCCCTTCTCTGACTCTGCAGTCTGTGGCACACACAGCTCATCTCGAAGGCCCAGGCCAGCTCCATTTCACACGTGCTGCTGCTCTTGGTGGTCATCCCATGGTTCCGGCATCTCCAAAAAGCTGGGGTCGCCACTGAAACTGAGGCAGCACCTTCACCAATGGTCTCTTCTGACCTATCCTGGTGCAAAGCCTCAGCTTCTCTCCATGACCCCTGCAATCCTGGGGTCTTCACTGCAACCGAGGTGCACTTCCACCAATGGTCTTTCCTGACCTCTCACAGTGCCAAGCCTCGGCCGCTCTCTGTGACCCTCAAATTTCAACACCAGAACCATATAGGAGACTCTTACACATTACCAAGTCCTGCTTCTAGCTTGACATGGAGGCTCAGGTTCATGCTGGAACATAGCTTCTGTGTGCTGACCTGAAGAAATTCTTCCTGGAAGATTTCACTACAGTGATGCTGGTCTCTTGTTACTTACAGCTGATTTTTCAGCCCCAGCTAACCAGCATCAATTGTCCCAGTACAACCAAGATTTCACTTCAGGTTCTGGTCTCTTGTTACTTACAGCTGATTCATGTATTCATGGGCATGCATACCACAGGTGGCAGTTTTAACTAACGTGCATTTTCTCTTTATTGTTTTAGTTCATGTAACAAATAGGACCTCAGAAGTTTGAAATTTCTAGTTTAAAATTTAAGAATGTTTCACAACTAAGGATTTAGTTCAGTGGTACAATGTATGCTGGACAGGCATGAATAAGGACTTGCTTCAGCATGTCATACACAGAAAAAAAGTGTCTCCAGCACCCACCTATGCATTATGCCACTTTGGCTTGTCCCCTCATTGCAGAAATCACACCACATCAACTGATAAGAATTTGACTCATTTTGTAGTAACTTCAAGATATTATGCACCTTAACTAATTCAAAGACTATCAAATCATTCCCAAATTAGAATTGTCTATTTTCTTGATAAGTTCACCAAGAGTATAGAGTATCAATGAGCATCCTTGTACACAGAGCAATATTAGACATTACATGTTTTTGACTGTTCTGCCAGGAGAATTTGCCCTGATGGTTGCTTTCATATATAGAGTGTTTTTGTGCATTTTGTATAATATATCTTAATCAAATTTAGACTCTCCTCTGCCATCAGCCCTCTCCCATAGCCCCATCCCACTAGGGTTCATGCATTCTGTCATATATGTTAAGGCCTATCTAGACAAGCATTTGTGCTCAGATGTCTCTGAGAGCAAGTTCTTCCACTGGAGCCTGATGGTTACTTTCCTCATTTCCTATGGTGTCATACTTCTGCTAATTTTACCTGGTCTATAAATTGCCTGTTATTATTATTGGCCTATTTTTTCCATATATGGACTTCAGACTTGTTATGATCACTTTAAAATCTTTTAGTATTTAGCAAACATAAAATCTTCCATAATCTGTTACAAAAATTTGTTTTCTAATTTATTACCTATTCATTGACTTTAGAAGTTTTCTACCTACATATTTTAAATGTTTAGAAAATAAATATCTTTTATTTTAAATAGTTTGTATAATTTCTGTATTGTTTACAACACACTGTCATATCTAAATTGTATATATAATCTCCAGATTGTCTTTTAAGATTTTTATTGTTTTATAATTACATCTTTAATCAACTGGAATTGGGTGAGACAGAGATCCAATGTATTTTCTTTGATTGCATAATCTGTTGTAACATCCATTTACTAAATTAAACCATCTTTTACAAATGAACTAAAGTACCGCCTTAGCAATCCATCAAATGGTATAATATACTATTGTCTATTATAGAACCACATGTACTTCTCTGGCAGTGACTCTAAAATTCTTCATTCAAGTGAAATCTCTCTAACTGATGAGAAAGTCAATCCTCTTCTTGAGTGTCCTAAAATTTTATTTGTATTTTCCTTTTTTTATTATTTTATTTTATTATGTGTATGAATGTACTGTCTGCATGTAGGTCTGTGCACCCGTGTCATGCAATGCCGCGGAGGTCAGAAGAGGGCGTCAGATTCCCCTGGAGTTGGAATTAAAGACGGTTCTCAGCTGCCATGAATACCTAAGCTTGCACTTTCAATTCTGATTTAAGATAGGAGAGCACTGTTTTAAGAAAAATAACTCCTCAGTTTCACTGTTTTTCCTTAAAAGGAAAAGCCATATCCAGTTTATCTTTTTAATCAGCATGGTTCTTAACACAATTTAGAAAACCACTCCAAATAAGCTAACTAAAACTCAAGGGAGGAGCTGGCACTTCGGAGTGAGCATGAGAGTGATTTGGCACAATGGACTGTATCTAGCACAAATGATCTAGGGAGGGGGTCGGAGAGATGTCACCAAGGAAGAAACAGGTATAATGACAATTAAGACTGACTGAAAGATTTGTATGAAACCCATAAAAAATTCAATAAAAAATAAAAAATTATCCAAAAGGGGGGATAAAATAAAATAATTTTTAAAAACTTAAAAATAAGAGGAAACTTTCAAAGTTACTCAATGAAGATATAGACTAATTAGAATTAGTCTTTGAAAGACTGTCCTAATACTGGATCCAAAATTGTGAAAACTTTGTTTGATGCAGTTTTAGAAACCAGGAGTGAGGATGATTGTGGTCAACATATTGTTATTCCTGCTTGACTTCATAATTTTTTGCTACAGTGAATAGAGTGAAGTCAAGGAATCACACTTCCATAATATCACACTCTTTTATTCATTACTGCATTAAAAGAGCCCCCTGAATACACATAGCGCCTGGCACTATATGGACCTTTAGCAGGTAGTTCAACTTCATTTTGTTTAGAACCTCTTCCTATTTATTAACATGGAGAATGTCAAACATGTGTTCATATATATGCACTATCTAGGAAACTTCACCAAACTTAAAGCAAACCAGAGAAAAGCACATTAAAAGCAGATTGTTAGATTTTTGTCCTTAATCACTGCTCTTGTTATATTGTTTTGCCATAATGCAATAATGGAGGACACACAGGAATTATGCTTGCTTATTCATTAATGTGTTGGTACCTGAGTCAGCAAATTAGAGCAATTACTAGGTTTTCCTAGTGTTACCCAAATCATGCAGCTTTAACCCTGGGCCTGTAATAACAATCTGTATAGGAACTCTCTGTTGAAGCCTCTGGATAAAATAAGAGGAAATCTTGCTTAATTTCCAGCTGTTTGTGTAGTACCCTGAGAAATGTTGACAGCTGACTCAGTCTTCCCCTTCCTGTGGTAATGGCCCTCTTTATACTCAGTATATACGCTGAATATAAGCTAGTATGTAATAACTTTTCAATCCTCAAATTAGCTTGTGATGACAAAGAGTGCTTGAAATGCAGTCTTTGTGTTAAAAAAAAAAGAAAACATAAAGCTTAATTTGCTTGTTCTGACACAGCTTAAAGCCTCCTGGAGTATTATTTGTTGTACATTGAAGAGAAAATAAAGCTTCTGTCCTGGAGGCAGGGATGGGAATTTAAGAGGAGATTTTGGTCATATAAACTGGACCAAGTGGCTGTGACAGAGGCTGTTAGTGTCAGCAATCAGGGGTCAAGGAGGAGTACTGAAGGGGGGCAAAGGCAGGGCATTTGGATGAGGCTGGTGAATTGGAATGGGCCCTGGAACGTAGCTGTGACTTGCATATTATGTGTTCATTTGGAGCAGCTCATGCAGAGACTCTGTGGTAATTTTATCACAGTATTTCTGAGTTCAAGCACTCTATATTAATGTTTTAATAGATAACTTTGTTGTGGTTTTCAATCAAAACAGTTCTTCTAGTCTGATGGCTCCAGATTTTCTGAAATGAGGCTGCAAATTTCTGAAATTGTTCACCATTGTATGTATTATGTATTCTTTTCATTCTTAACAGTATGCTTTTCTGATTTAGGTTTCTCAGCTGAGGTATATAATGTAGACTTTTCTAACCAGGGACAAATCAGTTACATAAGGCCAACCTAATAAAAGTGAGCCAGGGATCATCATTCTGAAATCAAAGTCTGCAGTTATCTCTGTCCATGGGCAGACAGGGACATCTAATTCTCAGAGTTTAAGGTACAGAAAGCAGCGGAGCAATCAGAGGTTGCAGGTGAAAAACCTAGAGCTTCCACAGTGACCTTAGTAGTCTTCAGCAATATGAAGGGATTATTGAGTTCAATCTGATTATTTCATTTCATTTCAGGATAAAACTAAGGTGGCTCAGATGGCTTTGTACTCAAAAAATAAAGGCAGCAAGATAACTAGTTAGACAAGAAGGTAAAACAATAACAAAGGGGAAGTTTTAGTGACAGGCTCTAGAAAATCCTAATTTCTGATAAACTTGCTAGGGTAACTGTCTTCTTGGACAACAAAATGACTTTTTTTATTTTTCAGTAAAATAAAAGGTAATTTATTATAACAATGGTTTAGTAACCTGGAGACCTTTCATCAAAGTTATCATGCAAATAAACATCCTTCTTTTAAAAATGATAATAAATAAAAATGAATGAACAGCTTGGTATTGGAAAGCTCAAGATCTACATGAGATGAAATATGCAAAGCCAACTAAAATATGCAAATGATGTGTGCTTTTTCTTCATTTGCTGTGTCTTAATAGTGGGGGGAATAATGTACTTGCAATGATACTAAAAAGAAACTTTTATTATGTTTACTACACAATGAGCCTGCCTCAGGCAGTCTCTAGTTATGTTATACATTATTAACTGTTATAAACCATTACTCTGAAATAGTACCCAAGTGGCCTGGAAGTTAATGTGTCTCTTTAAGTGCTTAGCTCACTCCAAGAGAGTAACTGAGAGATGAAGTGTCTGCCTGTTCATTGATGCTGATTCTACCAGGATTAAATATGGGAAGGGTGTGCAGCATGTCAGGAAACAAAAGGAAGAGGAAGGCAAAGTGTTACATTTATATCAGAAGAGGTTCTGAACACTAATTTTATGATAGTCTAGAGAATCCATTTCAATAATTATTGTGTAATTCTTCAAGAAGAGCTGTTAAGTTCCTCACTCTGCTCCTCTCTCACTGTCTCTAGTTTTGTATATATATATACACACAAAACTAGAGACAGATATATGTTATTCATCTGCTGTTGATCTCTATATAAATTGTATCATCTATTTTTCTCTCTAGCATAAGCTTTTCATCTATTCAACTATCAATTATCTATAATATACTTACTAATCATCTCTCTCTCTCTCTCTCTCTCTCTCTATATATATATATATATATATATATATATATATAATCTATCTATCATCTATCTGATTGATCAATCCATCTATCTCACACACCACTCCAGGAATAACAGGCATATGACCTCATCAGTATTTCACTGGTATTGCTTCTAATAATTAAATGATTAGATAAAATGAACAAGTAAAGTCTTGGAGAGCTTATTTCCTTCCATTGCTCCTCCAATCTGTTAAATTTACTGGGTTCATTATGTTTCTCATTGCTTGCTACCAAATATCTGATGGGAAGGGCTTATTTTGGTTCAGAGATAAACTGTCCATGATGGTGAGGAAAGCAAGTCAATAGGTGCGTGGGACAGCAGTCAGGAAGCTGAGAATGGACAGGGAGTGGGGCAGGCTATCGAACCTCAAAGCCCTCTACCCCAGTGTCTCACTTCTTTCAGTGATTTGTATTTATTTTTGTATTTTAGGTATAATTTTAGTTTGAAAACACACCTATGACTTTATTTAAACTATTACACTATTTCTCATGAGTCTTTTTCTAGACCTTTGAGAATTTTATTGTTATTCCAAGGTACTTGCTTAATTTTCATTGATAATGTAGCTAATGGATTTGAAGATTTGTTGATTTTTTTTTGAGGCCTCGGATTTTAATTTTTGTCTTTATTTCCTTTTTTTGCAGTAACATATTTATGAATTTATTTTTTAAGGGATTCACAATATAAGAGCACAGTTGTTTTCAGATCACATTAACGTTGCTCAGTTTGCCATACAATTAGGTAATTGGCACTAGCATCCACAGATGAGGGATACCATTCGTCGTTTGATTTTCTGGGACTGTAACTTCACTCAGCATGATCTCTTCCAGTTCCATCCATTTACCTGCAAAGCTCATGATGTCATCTTTCATTACTTCTGCATAGAACTCCATTGTGTAGATGTACCACATTTGCTCTATCCAGTTGTCAGTCGAGGGGCACTTGGGTTGGTTCCAGCTCTTTGCTATTGTGAAGAGAGCTGAAATAAACATGGTTGTGCATGTATCTCTGTGGTAAGATGAGTCTTGTGGGTATATACCCAGGAGTGGTATGGCTGGGTCAGGTGGCAAGTTCATTCAGAGTCTTCCAAGTGTTCTCCACACTGCTTTCCATAGTGGCTGTACTAGTTTACATTCCTACCACCAATAGATGAGTGTTCCCCTTTTCCCACAACCTCTCCACCACTTGGTATCATTTGTCTTCTTGATCCTAGCCAGTCTTATTGGAGTGAGATGATATCTTAAAGTGGTTTTAATTTGCATTTCCTTGATTATTAGCAATGTTGAACACTTTTTAAGATGATTCTCAGCCATCTCTAACTCTTCACTTGTGAAGTCTCTGTTCAGCTCTTTGCTCCATCTTTTGAGTGGGTCTTCTGTTTTCTTTCTTCTTTGTTTTTTGAGTAGTTTATATATTCTGGAGATCAATGCTTTGTCAGATGCATGTGTGGTGAAGGTTTCTTCCCAATCCATGGGCTTTCTTTTCACTTCCTTGATTGTTTCTTTTGCTGTACAGAAGCTTTTGAGTTTAATGAGGTCCCATTTGTCAATTGTGGACCTTAATTCTTGTGCAGCTGCTGTCTGATTTAGGAAGTCTTTTCCTATGCCTATGTCTTGTAGGCTACTGCCAACTTTTCTTCTATCGCCTTCAGAGTTTTGAATTTCATGTTGAGGTCTTTGATCCATCTGGAGTTGACTTTTGTATAGGGCTAGAGGTAGGGGTTTAATTTCATTCTTCTGTAACTGGTGATCCAGTTTTGCCAACACCACTTGTTGAAGATGCTGTCTTTCCTCCATTGTGTCTTCTTGGCCCCCTTGTCAAATATGACATGGCTGAAATGTATGTGCTCAAGTTTGGATCTTCAGTTTTGTTCCATTGGTCAATAGGTCTGTTTTGTGCCAGTACCAAGCTGTTTTTATGACTATAGCCCTGTAGTATAGTTTGAAGTCTGGTCTAGACCCCTCCCCCCATATTGCTCTTTTCACTCAGGGTTACTTTGGCTGTTTGGGGTCTTTGTTTTTCCGAATGAAATTAAGGACTATTTTTTCCAAGTCTGTGAAGAAACTCTTGGGGATTTTAATTGGGATTGCATTAAATCTGTACATGAGTTTGGGTAGAATGGATATATTTTGCTATGTTAATTTTCCCAATCCATGATCATGAGAGGTTTTTCCATCTTTTGATGTCTTCTTCAATTCCCATCTTCAGGAGTTTAAAAGTTTTTTGTAGAGATCTTTGGTGTATTTAGTTAGGTTTGTTCCTAGGTACTTTATTGCTCTTGAGTCTATTTTGAGTGGGAAGGTCTCCTTGTATTCCTTCTTCAGTTCCTTGTTGTTGGTGTAAAGAAAGACTACTTATTTTTCTAGGTTAATTTTGTATCCTGCCACTTTACTGAAACTCTTAATCATTTCTAGGAGTTTTCTGGTGGAGATTTTAGCATCCCTTAAGTAAACAATCATATCATCAGCAAAAAGGGATAGCTTGAGTTCCCCTTTTCCAATTAGTACTCCTTTAATTTCTTTTTATTGCCTTATTGCCCTAGCAATTGTTTCAGGCACTATATTGAAGAGGAGTGGTGACAGGGGGTGGCCTTGCCGAGTTCCTACCTTTAAAGGGAATGCTTGGGGCTGGAGAGATGGCCTAGCAGTTAAGAGCTCGCTCTTGCAGAGGACCCGGGTTCGATCCCCAGCACCCACATGGCAGCCGAGAACCATCTGAAACTCCAATTCCAGGAGAACTCCAGTTCCAGGGGAATCCGACGCCCTCTTCTGACCTCCGAGGCATTGCACGTCACGGGTGCACAAACCTGCATGCAGACAATACATTCATACACATACGGAAACAAATAAAATTAAAAAAATAAAGAGAATGCTTGTGTTGTTTCTCCATTTAGGATGATGTTGGCTATGAGGCTCCCATATATGGCTTTGATTACATTGAGGAACGATCCTTCCAATCGAATTCCCTCTGGGACTTTAAGAATGAAGGGATGCTGGATTTTGTCAAAGGCTTTTCCTGCGTCAATTGAGATGATCTTGTGGTTTTTGTATTTCAGTCCATTTAGATGTTTTATGATATTTATTGATTTTTGTATGTTGAACCATCCCTGCATCTCTGGTATGACTCCAACTTGGGCATGATGGATGATCTTCTTGATGTGGGTCTATATGCAGTTTGCAAGTATTTTGTTGAGAATTTTTGCATCTGTGTTTATTAATGAAATGACTCTATAGTTCTCCTTTCTGGTTGTATCTTTGCCTGGTTTTGGTATTAGAGTGATGCTGGCTTCATAGAAGGAATTTGGGAGAATTCCTTCTGTTTGTAACCTTCTGAACAATTTGAGTAACAATGGTTGTAAGTCTTTATGAAATGTTTTATAGAATTCTGCTGTGAAACCATCTGGGCCTGGGATTTTTTGAGTTGGGAGGTTTCTTATTACATCTTCAATTTCTTCATGTATTATGGGTCTGTTTAAGCTGTCGATCTCTTCTTGGTTGAGCTTTGGTGATTCCCAGGATTTCAGATATTCATCCATTTCTCCAAGGTTTTCAAACTTAGTAGAGTATAGGTTTTTGAAGTATTCCCATATGATTGTCTGGGTATTTTCATTGTATGTTGTGATATTTCTCCTTTCATTGCAGATTCTATTCATTTGCAGTTGTTCCTTCTTTCTTTTAGTTAACTGGGCTAGAGGTCTGTCTATCTTGTTTATTCTCCCAAAGAACCAACTTTTGGATTCATTGCGTTTCTTTGTATTGTTTTCTTTGTTTCTATTTCATTGCTTTCTGCTCTGACTTTTGTTACTTCTTCTTGTCTGTTACATTTAGGGTTCATTTGTTGTTGTCTCTCAAGTGTTTTTAGCCATAGTGTTAGATCATTCACTTGTGCTCTTCTGTTTCTCTAATGTAGGCACTCACGGCTATAAACTTACCCTCTTAGGACTGTTTTTAAAGTATCCCATAGGTTTGTTGTTTTGTATTATCATTGTCATTCAGTTCCACGAATGAATTTATTTCTTCTTTATTTTTTACTTAACCCATTCATTATTCAATAGTGTGTTGCTTAGTCTCCTTGTGTTCTTGTAGATAGTAGGGCTTATTCTGGTGTTAATATTGAGCTTTATTGCACTATGGTCTGATAGAATGTGTTCCAGTTTGTCCTCCATTGCTGTGACAAAACACCGACTTACACCAACTTGGGGAGGAAAGGGTTTATTCAGCTTACATCTGGCTGGGTCACAGTTCATCACTCAGGGAGCCCAAGGATGGAACTCAGGGCAGGAACCTGGAGGCAGGAGCTCAAACACAGGCCATGGAGGAATGCTGCTTACTGGCTTGCTCCCCTGGCTCATGCTCAGCCTGCCTTCTTATATGGTACACAACAATCTGCCCAGGGTGGCATCACTCATTGTGGGCTGAGCCCTCCCACATTGCCCGACAATCAAGACAATACTCCACAGATGTGGCCACAGGCCAAACCAATGGAGCCAATTTCCCAAATGAGGCTCCCTCAACCCAGGTGTGTCAAGTTGACACTAAAGCTATCCAGCACAATTGACCCCTTGTCAACTTGACACAAAAAGACACATCACTATTAAACCACCATCTTTCCAGTTCTTATCCCCAAAGTATGATGTTAATACTAATCACAACCAAAGACAGTACAATCTTAAAAGCCCCACAGTCCTTAAAATGTCCAAACACTTAAAATTCATAGTCTGTTAAAAGTCTCTTAACAGTGGGCTGCTGTAAAATCCAAAACAAGTACTGTCTTATTCCAAAGGGAAGAATAAGGCACACTCAAACAAAACCTAAGTCGAGCAAGTAGTTCAAAGCTGGATGCCTGGGATCCACTCATGATCTTCTGGGCTCCAAAGGGTTTCAGCAGCTCCCCCTCTCTGACTCTGCCGTCCTTGACACACACAGCTCATCTCCTCATCTCGAAGGCCCAGGCCAGCTCTATTACACACCTGCCGCTGCTCTTGGTGGTCATCCCATGGTCCTGGCATCTCCAAAAAGCTGGGGTCGCCACTGAAACTGAGGAAACACCTTCACCAATGGTCTCTTCTGAGCTCACCTGGTGCAAAGCCTCAGCTTCTCTCCATGACCCCTGCAATCCTGGGGTCTTCACTGTGACCGAGGTACACTTCCACCAACGGTCTTTCCTGACCTCTCACAGTGCCAAGCCTCAGCTGCTCTCTGTGACCCCCTCAAATTTCAACACCAGAACCATATAGGAGACTCTTACATACTACCAAGTCCTGCTTCTGGCTTGTGATAGAGGCTCACGCCCCTTCTGGAACATAGCTTCTGTGTGCTGACCCGAAGAAATTCTTCCCAGAAGATTTCACCACAGTGATGCTGGTCTCTTGTTACTTACAGCTGATTTTTCAGCCCCAGCTAACCAGCATCAATTGTCCCAGTACAACAAAGATTTCACTTCAGGTTCTGGTCTCTTGTTACTTACAGCTGATTCTTCAGCCCCAGCTGACCAGAACCCACAGATTACACAGTCCTGATGATCTCTGCTCCCCTTTGAAACTAGAAACTTCACAAGCCAGGCCTCCATCTTCTACAACTCCTTCAGCAAAACTGCTCCAAGCTCCACAGCAACAATCTTTAGGCATTCAATGATCTTCCCAGCCCAAAGTTCCAAACGCCTCCACAATCCTTCCCCAAAACACCAAGGTCAGGTCTGTCACAGCAATACCCCACTCTCTGGTACCAATTTCTGTTCCAGTTTGTCCTCCATTGCTGTGACAAAAGACTCTGACACTAACTTGGGGAGGAAAGTGTTTATTCAGCTTACATCTCCTGGGTCACAGTTCATCATTCAGGGAGCCCAAGGCAGGAACTCAGGGCAGGAACCTGGAGGCAGGAGCTGAAGCACAAGCCATGGAGGAATGCTGCTTACTGGCTTGCTCCCCTGGCTCATGCCCAGCCTGCCTTCTTATACAGTATACAACAACCTGCCCAGGGTGGCATCACTCATTGTGGGCTGGGCCCTCCCACATTGCCTGACAATCAATACTCCACAGATGTGGCCACAGGCCAATCCAATGGAGCCAATTCCCCAATTGAGGCTCCCTCAACCCAGGTGTGTCAAGTTGACACTAAAGCTAGCCAGCACAGAATGCATGAAATTATTTCAATCTTTTTGTATTTGTGGAGGTTTTTTCTGTGTCCCAGTATGTGGTCAATTTTGGAGAATGTTCCATGGGGTGCTGAGTAGAAAGTGTATTCTCTGGTATTAGGGTGGAATATTAGGTAGATGTCTATGAGGTCCATTTCGTGTATTGTATCATTCAGTTCAGATGTCTCTATGCTTATTCTTTGTCTGGTGGACCCCTCCAAAGGGTTCAGTGGGGGTACTGAAGTCCTCTACTATAAGTATATCAGGGTTAATCTGTGCCTTGAGGTCCTGGAGAACTGTCTTTTATGAAGTTTGGTGCACCAGAGTTTGGTGCATACATATTCATGATTGTGAAATCTTCATGGTCTAATGTTCCTTTGATAAGGATGTAATGGTCTTCTTTGTCTCTTCTGATTTCTTTTACTTTGAAGTCTATTTTGTCTGATATTAAAATAGCAACACCTGCTTTCTTTTGCATACCATTCTCTTGGAATATTTTTTTCCATCCTTTCACTTTAAGGTGGTGCCTATCTTTGAGGATGAGATGTGTTTCTTGTATACAGCATATAGATGGGTTCAGTTTCCTAATCCAATCTCCCAGTCTATGTCTTTTTATTGGAGAATTTAGTCCATGAATATTTAAGGTTATAACTGAGAGATGTGTGTTCTTTCCTTTCACCTTATTATCCATTTGCATTTTTGGTCTAGGTTTCTACTTCTGCAGTTGTGCTTTTATTGATTTCTCTTTCTAGGTTCCAGAGGATAGTTGCTCCTTTCTTCTGTCCTTTGAATTGCTTCAAGTATTCTCTGAAGGGTTGGTTTTCTGGACATGTATTCCATCATCTTGTTTATATCATGGCAGATTTTTCTCTCCTTCAACTCTAATGGACATTTTTGCTGGGTATAGTAACCTGGGTTGGCATCTGTAGTCCTTTAACACTGGGAATGCTTTGTTCCATGTTCTTCTTGCTTTCATAGTTTGCATTGAGGAGTCAGTTGTAATTCTGATGGGTTTCACCTTATATATAACTTGTTGTTATTCTCTTGTGGCTTTCAGAATTTTGTCTTTGTGTTGGGTGTCTAGCATTTTAACTATGATATGGTGTGGGGAATTCCTTTTCTGATCTTGTTGATCTGGAGTTCTATGTGATTCTTGCATTTGTATTGTTTTTTCTTTTTTAGTTTGGGGGAATTTTCATCTATTATTCTGTTGAAGATCTGATCAATACCATTCTCTTGGGATTCTTCTCCTTCCTCTATCCCTATGATGTGGAGGATTGATCTTTTCATAGTGTCCCACAATTCCTGGGTTTTCCACTTTTGTGTATTTTTAATTTTTTCATAATCTTTTAGGTTTTTAGTTGTTCTGTTTTATCTTCCAGGTCTGATATTCTTTGTTCTGCTTCCTCCATTCCACTTCTGAGGCTTTTTTTGTTCCTTTCTTCTTGATTAGATGAGTGTTCTCTTTCCTTTTTCATTTCATCTTGTGATTTCTTTAGTATTTCCACTTCCTTTTGGATCTTCTCAGTCTCTTCCTGTAGCTCAGTTTCCTTTTTTATTTCAAGATGGGATCTTTTCAGAGTTTCCATTTCCTTCCAGAATTTGTCATTTTCTCCCTCTAGTTCTTTCTGGCATTTTTCAATCTCTCTTTCTAGGTCCTTCTTGAGTTTTCATAATCTCTCCTTAGTTCTCTGACTTGTTCCCTATATTCTTTGGTTTCTTTGAATATATCTGCAATTGTTCCTCTAAGATCTGTATCCTGGTCTGTCCCCAGGGGGATCCCACTGCAGGAATCCCCCAGAGTTGGTAGCGCTTGGTGTGTAATTATCCTGCACCTTTCCCATTTTGTCCCTTCTTCGTCTCCCTGGCATGTGGGTTTCTCTTTGCCTGTATCCCAACGTGAATCCCAAATGCCTCTTTACTGTGTTGAAGGCTTGCTCTGCTTGCCTCCTTCAGATGCGTTCATTGTTTGTTTGTTTGATTTATTTTTCTCCTTGTTTATGTAGTGTTGACTTGTCTAAATTTTAGGCTTTCTATTGGAAGTCTAACTCACTCTTCCCTTTCTGTTCTGTAAGTTCTCAAAAGAATCCACTTGGACACTCCCTCAGCAATTCCAGTTGGCGGGGGTGGGGGGGATATGCCTGTTTACCCCGGTCCTGGGAAATCCCCAATCTAAGCTCTGTGCACTCAAGTTGATTTGTCGATTTTTGAAGTGATTCAGGGTATGAGGGAAACAAAGAAGGATATTTGAGGAAGAAAAATATTCAGGAAGAGAAGAGACATACAAAGAAGAACATAAAATGAAGGAAATGATGGAGTAAAAATATAAAAAATAAAAATAAAAATTGTACAATAGGAAAAGAACATCCTGAATGTTAAACAGGGAACCTCACTGCCTTGTTCATTATTTCACTAACAGTCATTGATATCTGAACACATATAACAAAAATTTTACTGTAATCAAGAAACAAAATCTTAAAGATGTGGCATTTGAGAAATCACACAATTCTGTCCCTTTATTGCCTTTAAATTTTATTTTCATTAGGCATGGTGAATCTTTGGAGTAGTTGGTATAATTTTTCTATTCTACAAATGAACAATGAAAAAGACCCCTTTACAGTTCATGATGGAGAGACATTTAACCATAGCTTATGGTAAAAAGGATTGGCATGGATACTTCAAATGGTCTAAAACTGGGATGTGGCCATCGAGAAACCTTAAGTGACATTTTGTCGTGGAAAAATTTGAAATGCAGGATGAGGTGGTGATTATACTCTCTCTGAGCACATCTGTCTGAGGTTACTCTTCATTGACTGCCATTCTGTTCAGAGAGCTATGACTAGCAGAATGAGGTATTGTCACTTGTGAGGTTTTTCTATGAGAAAGGAGCTACAGAGAATAAAATGGTGGGCCTCACTCATATAAATGTCTGCAGGTAGAGAACATAGGATTGAACTTGTATCTCCAAAAAGTCAAGCCCCCAAGTGGAATGACTGAGTAGGATTCCTACTCATTCATCAAAGGGTGTTCTCATAGTTACAAAGGCCTCTAAAACACTGGGAGACTTCACATGGTGCTGGATAGCTTTAGTGTCAACTTGACACACCTGGGTTAAGGGAGCCTCAATTGGGAAATTGGCTCCATTGGATTGGCCTCTGGCCACATCTGTGGAGTATTGTGATTGTCCATCAGTGTGGGAAGGCTCAGCCCACAATGAGTGGTGCCACACTGGGCAGGTTGTTTTGTACCATATAAGAAGGCAGGCTGGGCATGAGCCAGAGGAGCAAGCCAGTAAGCAGCATTCCTTCATGGCCTGTGCTTCAGCTCCTGCCTCCAGGTTCCTGCCCTGAGTTCCTGCCTTGGGCAACCTGAGTAATGAACTGTGACCCAGGATATGTAAGCTGAATAAACACTTTCCTCCCCAAGTTGGTGTCGGTCAGAGTCTTTTGTCACAGCAGTGGAAGACAAACTAGAACAGAAATTGGTACCAGAGAGTGGGGTATTGCTGTGACAGACCTGACCTTGATGTTTTGGGGAAGGATTGTGGAAGCGTTTGGAACTTTGGGCTGGGAAGATCATTGAATGCCTAAAGATTGTTGCTGTGGAGCTTGGAGCAGTTCTGCTGAAGGAGTTGTAGACAATGGAGGCCTGGCTTGTGAAGTTTCTGGTTTCAAAGGGAAGCAGAGATCATCAGGACTCTGTAATCTGTGGGTTCTGGTCAGCTGGGGCTGAAGAATCAGCTGTAAGGAACAAGAGACCAGAACCTGAAGTGAAATCTTTGTTTTACTGGGACAATTGATGCTGGTTAGCTAGGGCTGAAAAATCAGCTGTAAGTAACAAGAGACCAGCATCACTGTGGTGAAATCTTCTGGGAAGAATTTCTTCAGGGTCAGCACACAGAAACTATGTTCCAGAAAGGGCCCGAGCCTCCATGTCAAGCCAGAAGCAAGTCTTGATTGAACATACAAGCCCCCCCCTGCTGGATGGTGGGACCCATAGGCTGTGTTGGTTTGGGCATAACTGCTTGCAAATTGGTTTTACATGAAGGATGCTTGTATTCATAAATTATTACTTAAGGTTAAAAAATGAAAAAAAATCTTTGAGAAAGATGCAGGACAGTTATGGTAGAATGCATGATCTGGGATGGGGTGGGGTGAGGTGGGGGGAAGGGAAAGGGAAATATGCCTGAAATGAATTGGAAAATGATGTATGAAATACACAAAGCATCAATAAAAAATGAAAATTAAAAAAAAAGAGTCTCCTATATGTTTCTGGAGTTGAAATTTGAGGGGGCCACAGAGAGCAGCCAAGGCTTGGCACTGTGAGAGGTCAGGAAAGACCATTGGTGGAAGTGCACCTCGGTTGCAGTGAAGACCCCAGGATTGCAGGGGTCATGGAGAGAAGCTGAGGCTTTGCACCAGGAAAAGTTAGAAGAGACCATTGGTGAAGGTGTTTCCTCAGTTTCAGTGGCGACCCCAGTTTTTGGAGATGCCAGGACCATGGGATAACCACAAAGAACAGTAGCAGGTGTGAAATGGAGCTGGCCTGGGCCTGCGAGATGATCTGTGTGTGCCACGGACTACAGAGTCAGAGAAGGGGAGCTGCCAAAACCCTTTGGAGCCCAGAAGATTGTCAGTGAATCCCAGGTGTCCAGCTTTGAGCTACTTGCTCGACTTAGGTTTTGTTTGAGTGTGCCTGATTTTTCCCTTTGACATAAGACAGTACTTGTTTTGGATTTTACAGCAGCCCACAATTAAGAGACTTTTAGTAGACTGTGAATTTTTAAGTGTTTGGACATTTTAAGGACTGTGGGGCTTTTAAGGTTGTACTGTCTTAGGTTGTGATTAATGTTAACATCATACTTTGGGGATAAGAACTGGAAAGGTGGTAGTTTAATAGTGTGTTTTGTGTGTCAAGTTGACAAGGGGTCAATTGTGCTGGATAGCTTTAGTGTCAACTTGACACACCTGGGTTGAGGGAGCCTCAATTGGGAAATTGGCTCCATTGGATTGGCCTGTGGCCATATCTGTGGAGTACTGCCTGATTGTTGAGCAATGTGGGAAGGCCCAGCCCACAATGAGTGGTGCCACCCTGGGCAGGTTGTTGTGTACCATATAAGAAGGCAGGCTGGGCATGAGCCAGGGGATCAAGCAAGTGAACAGCATTCCTCCATGGCTTGTGCTTCAGCTCCTGCCTCCAGGTTCTTGCCCTGAGTTCCTGCCTTGGGCTCCCTAAGTAATGAAATGTGACCCAGGAGATGTAAGCTGAATAAATCCTTTCCTCCCATGTTGGTGTCAGTCAGAGTGTTTTGTCACAGCAATGGAAGTCAAACTAGAACACATGCTTTTTTGTTTCTTTGTCCTTTTGAGACAGATCTCCCTGTAGCCCCAGGAGGCCTAGACTTGCTGTGTAAATCAGGCTGGCCTGGATTACACAGATATCTGCCCACTTCTTCCCCCCAAATGCTGATATTAAATGTGTATATCACTATGCCCTGCAACATCAAATATTGGAAGCATATTAACACCAATCATAATTGGTATAACCTGGGGAATCAGGTAGGGACCTGAGTGAGAAACTTTTTCTTCTTCTACTGTAAGAAAAATCTCTTCATAGCACTGCTCACCAATGATACAGAAGTCTGAAGCCTATAAAATTAATATTTATATTTATCAAAACAGATTTCTTAGAATAAATAATGTTATTTATGTCATTCAGTCTATCAGATATCTGGGTTGTTTTATAATATATTCTGGATACCATCTGATATTTCTCCATGAGTAATTTCTATGACTTATTCATTGAAAATAAAATATATTTATGTTCAACATTAGACCCTGAGAATGCAAAATGAATATGCCAAGAGTTACAAAGATGAGTTTGGGTACAGACTTACTTGTCAATGGTGTGGGTTATGTATTCAGAGATAGGATTGCTTTTGACTCATGATAAGCCTTCTGCTTCATGAAAAAAAAGAAACATGAAGGAGTGATGGTGGGGGCAGAGACAGAGAGAGACAGAGATAGACAGAGAGACAAAGAGACAGAGACAGAGAGACAGAGAGAAGAGAGCTGGAAAAATGGAGAGAACAGAGACAGAAATATTGAATAAAGAAAAAAAAAACAGATATCAGGAATCTGAAAAAAAATATGAAAAGAGCATTCTGCTGACTTAACACTACAGAGTAATTAAATAGGCAAGAAGAGATGCTTATGCCTTTTGCCTAAGCAGATTGTGAAAGACCAATGACATTATTCATGGACAGATAATTAAATCCTATGGAAATAAAAGAAAATTGACTATAGGGCTAGAAAGATCAAAAGAACTCAAATCCCCTCGCTTCTTGTTTTGAAAATGCAATCTTTCCGTTGTAGTTTGAATATGAAATGTCTTCCATGTGTTCATGTGTTTGATTACTTGGTCTCCAGATGGTAGTGTGGTTTGAGAGAGCTGTGGAACCTTTACTCAGTCTAGCCTTGCTACAGGAAGTAAGTCACTAGAGGTGGGCTTCAAGATCTTACAGTCTGGCCTACATCCTGTTTCCTACATCCTGTTTCCTGTCTGCTTCCCCAAGGATAAGGCCATTTCCTGCCTGCTTTCACCTCTATGGCGCCCTGTATCCCTCTGGAACTGTAGCCTAATTATAACTTTTCCCCTTTAAATTGCTTCTGTCGGAGCATCTTATCACCATAACAGAAACAAAACACATGCACTTTTCCACCTAAAGACAGCATCCCAGGCCAGGCATGGTGACGCATGCCTTTAATCCCAGCACTGGGAGGCAGAGGCAGGCGGATCTCTGTGAGTTCAAAGCCAGTATGGTCTACAGAGTGAGCTCCATGCCAGCTGGGACTAAAGGGGGACCCTGTCTCAAAAAGACCAAAAAAAAAAAAAGAGAAAGAGACAACATCCCAGCAAATTTATACCTGGGATTCAAGCCGCACACCCCATCGCCCCATCTGTGTCTTTCAGCACCATGTATCCAGGTTTCTCTAACACCAATGGCTTTGAAACAGCCATCAGAACAGTGACATCATGGTATTCAATAAGAAAAACAGGGACATTGTCCTTTAGTATCTGCTCTAATGGAGAAGAGAAGCGGGATGACTGCCATTTCCCTCAAACCATCCTGCTCCAGTGCATCTCGTCTTGGTTCTTCTATTGTCTGTCTTGGCTACTTACCTTCCACAACTTGCATGTTCTTTGGAACTAGGTCAGCCTCACAGTTATGATGACATAGTGTGGTGGAGGACATTTCCTCTTCCTACATACTGATGTGCCAGTATATAACTAAGGCACTTAGACGCTTAAAGTCTGTATAAGTTTGGTCTTCTTTTTTCTATCCTTTCTCTTGTTTTAAATTCCACCCTCTTCTATCTGTCTGTGGTGAATGTAGCAGAATTACTCACTATCCTAGGAGCAGTAGCAATATTGTAGTTTCAGCTTATTGAACACCGAGCGTATGTTATATATGTACTTTTCATCTTGTATCCATTATATATAAGACTAAAAATAGCCATGAATGCAAACAAAGGAGGCTATATCCTACAGTTAGAAGAACAGGGTGTGTGCATTGAAACTTTCTAGAAGTCCTGACAATAGAAAGTCTGAATGTTCAAATATTTGCAAAGTTAAGAGAACTATCTTGACTGTGTTTTGAACAAAGAAAGGCTTGCTTTGCAGGTGTTAAAAGGCACATTTGTGTTACCTTCTGTTCCAGTTTCTCTTTAATTGCTGTGACAAAACACAGTGACTACTACCAACTTGGGGAGGAAAGGGTTTATTCAGCTTACATCTCCTGGGTCACAGTTCATCACTTAGGGAGCCCAAGGTAGGAACTCAGGGTAGGTATCTGGAAGCAGGAGGTGGAGCACAGACCATGGAGGAATGCTTCTTAGTGGCTTGCTCCTCTGGTCCATGCCCAGCCTGCCCTCTTATTCTGTACAAAACAACCTGCCCAGGGTGGCACCACCTATAGTGGGTTGGGCCCTCCCACATTGCTCAACAATCAAGACAATACTCCACAGACATGGCCACAGACCAGTCCAATGGAGGCAATTCCACAACTGAGGCTCTGTTAACCCAGGTGTGTCAAGTTGATACTAAAGATATCTAGCATGCCTTCCATAGATAATATCATTAAGAAACTCATGAGTTCTCCGCTTTTAAAAGCACCCAATGGGCTTTTGCTAGTGATTCATTGAGCTGTCAAAAAAAAATCATGAGTTGTCTTTATAGAATTTTTATTTTTATAATTTTTTATGTAAGATAAATGATTTGGAATTTTATATTAAAAATTATTTGCTGTATTTCTCACCAAAATTATCTCCTTCATTGGCATGCATTATTTAGATTACT
The DNA here is from genome assembly GCA_009823505.1 of Rhizomys pruinosus. Lineage (NCBI taxonomy): Eukaryota > Metazoa > Chordata > Mammalia > Rodentia > Spalacidae > Rhizomys > Rhizomys pruinosus. The sequence goes on from VZQC01007611.1 coordinate 2,114,437, forward strand.
AATGATAAAATAAATTGTAATTACAGTTTATCTTGAGAGGGTATTTTAGAACATCAAGACTATGTAGCTATAAATTTTCAATGTATAATTGTATTGTGAAAATAAATTAATAACCCAGAAAAACAAAAGAAGTGATTGGTATATTTCCCTTCAATAAGGAATATCTGTCTTCTAATAAAAACTGCATTAGAAATGAATACCAAGTTGGTTACATACAGCATGATGCTTTAGTGTAGGATTTTACAGTAGGATCAATATAGATGTGATGTTGCATGCATTTCAAAAGCCTCGAAGAAAGAACTGTGTAATTTTGTTCAGAACTGTGGAATTTTTAAAATTTTTATTTATTTTTGTATGTGTATGAGTGTACTGTCTGCATGTAGGTTTGTGCACCCTTGTTGTGCAGTGCCGCGGAGGTCAGAGGAGGGTCTCGGATTCCCCTGGAACTGGAGTTCTCCTGGAATTGGAGTTACAGACGGTTCTTAGCTGCCATGTGGGTGCTGGGGATCGAACCCTGGTCCTCTGCAAGAGCCGTCGGTGCTCTTAACTACTAAGCTATCTCTACAGCCCCAGAACTGTGGAATTTTTAACCACAAAGAAATTATACATGTTTAATGACCTAGACATGTTCAGCAGTTTTAAGTTTTAAACAATGTATATATGCATCATGTGACCCTATAAATATGTACAACTTTATATTTGTATATGTCAGCCAAAATAAATTAAATAAAAAATAAATGTGAAATTAGTACTTAGAGTCAGCTTTATGCTTAAAGAGATTTCATATTCTTCTAGTAGATGAGCAAATTATAACCACTGCCTTTATCAGTAAAAAGAGTGTGAAGCATAACGGACACTTGGTTGAGATTTATTGGTGAACAAGCTAATGATGGAGAACATACAGTGATAGCTGGCATATAGTTAACTTGATTTTTTCTTATGTGTTTGAAATTTGGGCCAGAATCTTGAAAATTACAAATTTATGCTTTAGGGGAGCAAAACTTTAAAGTACAGAGAAGTTAACAGTATTAGACAATGTCTCAGATAAATTAAGACACTGACTTCCAGACTTTTCCATCATAATTACATTATTTGGTTTACTTTGCTGATATATTCAGTAAACTGTGCAAATTGTCTAAGTAAAATAATATTTCCTAAATAAAAGAAATTTAAACAATGATAAATAATTGAATTTGTAGAAATCTTAGTAAGTTATGAAGTAATTAGCATTCTAGTTTGAGGCATTTTAAATATCATAATTGGAAGCAATTAATGAAATTTAAGAAAGTCTGGAAATCATTCTATAAAGCAAAATGTTTTTTCAGAAGCAACCATTAAAAGCCTTCCTGTTTTAATATAACTTTATTCATAACCATTTAACTTTCTTCCATGGAATAATAATTATAATCTGAAATATAATTTTAATAAATTGCTTTACATGTACAAATATCAATTTTAAACTTCTGTTAGTTACAGAAGTACCTAAGCATTAATTAGAATCAGTTCCAGACATTTACCCACATTTTCTTTTACCTGAATATTTCCCTCAAACTCATATGTGTTTATGAAATGTTGAGATAATTTATCTAAGTTAGAAAGTAAATATTAGAAATCATATATTTGCATATTTAACATAGTATATGTAGTGTAAAATTTTATTTGCTAATACCTGAGATGAACCAAACAAATACAAACAGGCCAAAATTAATCATGAGACCAAAAAACTAACTGAATTTTACAACATACAGGATCTAATTCCAGTTTGGTGAATATAAAACAGACTTGATGGCATTCTCATCTAACCAGAAATAGATGTGCTCATCACTTGTGAATTGCCTTAGATGGTACAGTAGGATTTGAAACAAAAGCTAATGAGCCAATTAAAGCATATAGATTATTCCTGAATGGATATCAAAGTAAATTACTCTTTGTAAATACCTGTTATATCTTGAGACTTTCATTTGATATACCCACCTTTAAATAACATTTATGCACTTGGAATGATCAGAATTCTCCTTAAACTCTATGCATTGTGTATGCCAGATATTTCCTCAAGATTAAATTTGCTACAAAGACTATGTACAAAAAAATAAGTAATCTTTCCACAAACTATCTTTATTTAATCTTTATCTTTTTACATGTCAAAACATGCAGTTAATTGTCAAAAATAAGTTTGATGTATGCAGTGTTACTACTAAATTATCAAAAGCAAAATAGCTCCTCAGCCAAATCTGATGTTTTCACTGTGCATGTTGGGTTTCCATTACTTGAAAATCTTCAATGTCCAGATAAATCCATGTAGGAACCACGGTTTGAAGGTCATTAATAGTGAATATTTTTCCTTTCATATTTATCTTCTCCAAAATAGTAGAAATATTGGATTTTCATAAAATATGTGTGCCAGGAATTCTTTAGTGAGTCACAGTTTCCTCCACAAGAGAGGGCAAGCTAATTACCAAGGCTTACAAGGACTTGTAGTCCCTTCTTTCCTAATTACATGAATTATATAATATGTACAAGTAATTCTAACTGGACTTTCAGAAAAACAGCTCCTCCTCCAAGATCTGTACCATCAACATGTATTAGAGCCATACGATTCCCACCTGTCACTAGTCTGTATAACCCACCATTTAGCACAGCTCGGAAATGTTTGAAATGCTCTGTGTAATGCATTTCAATTATTCTGTGTGTTTGTGTGTTGTGCTGTGCCGTGTGTATGAAATAACATGTTAGATGTATATCACTCTACACCTTTATGTGCTTTCCTCCTTGAGGTGAACATTTATGGTTTAAGAGTTTATGATAATCCACGTAGAATCTGATTCAAATAGTGGAGGGTAGAACCGGATAGGAGCATATGCTGGAGAGGTGTTTACTGGACACATGAGAGCCTAGGCTTAAGTCCATCTCTTTACCAGCTTTCTTCACACATATGCCAATGAATAGATGAAAAGAAAGTATCTTGCTGGTTATGATTTACTTGAGGTATGGATAAAAGAGCTGAGATTCTGTTAGCTTCCTGTCAATCTCTTCCGTAGCCCCAATTCTCCACTGGAAATACTGAAAAGTCTGTAAAATCCATAGGACAATAGAAAAATATGAAGTGGTTTTGCTGTTATTATGAATCTATGTTTCTCAGGCCACAGCAATTAATGAGGGTGTCTCAGTTTCTGTTAGCTTCTAGAAATAACACAAATTATTAACATCTGTTGAAAAACTGTAAAATGCTATAATCAAACATGGAGAATTACTGAGTTAGTAGGAAGTTCTCATTGTCTGTGAATTGCTCATGCCTAAGCAACATATCTACAATACAACCTCTACACCTAAGGCTCATGCAACATAGAACAAGGATCCAAAAAAAGCATTAACTACCTCTTAAATCTCTTTAAGGAAGCTCCCTCATGCAACAGGAGACCAGGAACTCAAAAGGGCCTGAATGGCCAAACTGAAGATTAGGAGTCTACAGTGTGTGGGTCTATGGACAGGTCGTGTACATTCAGCTTGACTGACCCAGGACTCAGGGAACATTTTGGAAGAGGGGAGAGAAAGATTGTAAGAGACAAGGAAGTGGTGCAAAACCATATGGAAGTGAATCTTACAAGCTCCTGAGACCCTGTCCATATGAATGTACAGCAATGGTGTCACCATGCACAAGACCCATACAAGCTCAGCCAGACAAAAAGCCAGCATGGAACTGCAGAAAGGGGTAGCAGAACCCAATCTTAGCTGAAGGAAATATTGGCAGCTGATTAGGGTTGGTTGAGGAAGTACTTGCCTTCTATAAGAGAGAGACTCTGACTAGGCTGCGTAGTGTTCAGAGGATGATCTGGGACTGAGAAATGGCCAGGGAGTGTAATTTGGCACAACAGACCTTAATACAAATGACAGAATGTGTGAACCCCAGGAGCAAGGGGCTGTGGGAGGGTGCCAGTGGAAAAGAGGGTTATAAAGGTCACCGAGACTAATTGAGAAGTTATATATGAAATACACAAAAATGGAATTAAAAAAGGTTTTGTGAATTACAGAGGCATATATTGCTACCTGGTGTTGTTTACTTCTCTGTTGGTAGAAAAGTAAGTCAATCTTTAGAAGAATAGATATAAAATTCTGGTGTAGTGCTATCTATCACGGTCTCCTGACTGATTTGAAAAGAAATTCTGTGTAATGGTAAGAAGCATGGATTTGGGGGTAAAAGACATTTGGTTACTAGCTCTAGTCCTTACTTGTAAGAACACCTCGGAGTCACAGAGAACCAATTCAGTGCTAGAATTTTCTATAAAGTACAGTGCTCTAGGTTCAGTCACTACCACTGCCAAAAGATAAATATATAAGGCAAATTTAGAAAAATAAAATAAATAAAAACAATTTCATGCAATATTATTTCCACAAAAAGCATTTTAAGGGGATTGAAGTAGATTTTGGATATAATTCAATTAATGTACAGTACATAGTCAATAAAATTTTAAAAATTAAATAACTACCATTTTGTCATTTTTCTCTGAAAAGCCTTTCAATCTCCCTTGTATGGTTTGTGAATGAAAATCAGTCAGTAATGCCATCTTTCCCAACTGAACCCAGAGTTGCTTCAGCTTATAAAGTAGAAATCCTTTGCTCACTGTCTCTAAGCCTGTGGTGCTCTGTCACCTGCTTTTCACCTTCCAAATCTCTGTGATGCTTCAAGGTTCAAGTCAAATGCATTCCTACAAAGAAGGCTTTTTGAGAACTCTCTGAGGCATCTGCTTTACTCTCTCTCCCTTCCCATAGTATATTGCTTTCATCACAGACCATTGGTTCCAATCATACTGGTATTAGTACATTTTTCATGCCTGTTTGTCCATGGTGTGATGGGATCTGTGAGGAGGAAAAGAGTTCTCGTGTGTAGTAGGTTCTTTTTTAAATATCTGTGGAATCAAAACAACTAAAAAGAAAATGAGAAATGTCATTGTTTCTGCGACTCATCTTAATTCTACGATCACATGCCATCATTTGCAGTCAAATCTATAAACTGAGATGCAGATGTGGTAATTAGGGTATCTGAGCACATTGAAGAATATCATAATTTGAGAAAAATGTAGAGGAAGTAATTTTCTTGACTAAAAAGCAATGATAAATTCAGTCATTTTTAATTGGTGGGGCTAAATGAATGCTCCCTGAATGAGTAAGTCATCAAGAGGGTAATTAGCAGCAGGAATTCACCAGGTTTCCTAAAACAAGCTAGTGAACACAGAAAATGGAAGAGTTCCTCATTTCCGTTTATTCAAATGTTCTATATTCCTACATCAGAAGTGGAACATACTATCATTAATTCATGGTGTTAAGGTTGGAGAGATGGCTCACCACTTAGAAAAGCTTGCTGTTCTTACAGAGGACTGAAGAAAAGTTCCCAGCACCCAGATGGTATCACACAGCCACCTATAACCCCATTCCAGGGCCACAACCGAAGTCCCTCTTCTGACCTCTATAGGCACTTCCACACATGAGTTGCATACATACATAGAGACACATACACATAAATACCATTTTTGATGATTAATTGAATGCTTATGGCAAAGATTTTGTCACCATGTAGTTGTTTATTTATAAAGTGAGATAAATACAAATTTATAGTGAGAAAAAGAACCTTTCATCCAACATCTTTTTTTTATTTAATTTATTTTGGCTGACATATACAAATATAAAGTTGCACATATTTATAGGGTCACATGATGTTTCATGCATATATACATTGTTTAAAGCTGAAAACTGCTGAACATGTCTAGGTCGTTAAACATGTATAATTTCTCTGTGGTTAAAAATTCCACAGTTCTGAACAAAATTACACAGTTCTTTCTTTAAGGCTTTTGAAATGCAACATCTCATCCAAGCTTTGTAAAGGACCTGCAGCAGTGAGGGTTGTGCTCCTCTTCCTGTGATGCTTGATGTAAAATGTATTAATTAGCCATATCACAGCTTCCTTGGGAGTTTTGCCCAAATAATTACATAAAGAATAAATAAGTGAACTGAATCATCCTCAGAGGAAAGTATAGATTATTTTACACATATCTTACAATTCAAATATCCTGACGCTTTCGAAAATAGAAAGGAATGACAAAGAAAACTGGAGAATCATTTCACATCGAAGGGGAATATGTGGATCAGAATGGCTTAGCATAGATCCCTGTTATGAGACAATTAGAAATATGCACGTAGACTAAGTTAAAGATTATGATATTGTTTTAAATCTTCACCAGCTACACATCTGACAGAGGATTAATATCCAGAATATAAAAAGAACTAAAAAGACACGAAGAATTAAGAAAGCAAATGATATAATTAAATAATGGCTATGGATCTGAGCAAAGAACTCTCAAAAGATGGCATTAAAATGGCTAACAGACACCTTAAATGTGGTCAACATTGTTAATAATTAGGGAAATGGAAATCAAAACTACTTCAAGATTTCATCTTACTCCAGTCAGAACAGCTAAGATTAAGAGAACAAATAACACCAGTTGAAAGAAAAGGAGAATCCTCAATCACCACTGTTGGGACTGCACACTGGTGGAACTAACTGTGGAAAGCAGTGTGGAGAACTCTTAGAAACCTAAAAATAAACCCATCACATGATTCACTTATATCACTTCTTGGCATATACTCAAAGAACTCATTCTACCATAAATGATATTTTAATGTTTAAAAAACATGGTATTAATATCAGAAATAATTTTTTTAAATTTTTCAAATTATTTTCACATATTTTAAACATTAGTATGATCTGAATTGTATCATGAAATATTTCTGAAAAAATTCAAAATATAGAATAAATTTAGTTGTAATAATGTAAATACACACATAAATCCTCAGAAGTTCTGAGATTTTAAGCTTCACTGATTGTAGTTAATTTGTAGTCCTTCATCAACTTTAATTTAATGAAAAAACAGAAATGTGTATACTTATTTTTAAATGATGGATATATTGATCATCAATATTGATCATACTAGGAGAAAAGTCCATGAACCATTTTTATTAGTTTCATAAATGTGTATTTTATTTATGTAAATTTAGAAGTGAAAAGATTTAAAAGGCTATTGGCTCATTTCCATTTCTCTTTATGTGGATGTTAATCAAAGTTCTGATTAGATTCTCACCTTAAAGAGTGTGGAATGCTCTCATTCTCATTTGACAGGATGCATTTTATTTTAATGAAGTAGGAAAAATCAAATGTGTCCACATTTCTCATAGTAAGCAATGAAATCTTAGTAGATATTCAGTTTGAAAATGAAATATGATAAATTAATATAGCAAAGTTATAATCATTCTTTTCAAGTGTATACTAAATCAAATACTTTCATATATTGAAGATATTTTTATCTTTAATAATTCAATGAATTCTCAAATGTGCACTTTATTTTAGTTTACTTTTGCAAATTGTCAGCACAAAGAAAATACATTATACTGTGGTTTCAAATACTACTGAAAGTTAAAAACTCCTGCAATTCATTCTGAATTTCCTTGAATTCCCAGAAGTAACTACTGCAATTATTTTATCAGCTGCCATCTCCTACACACCAATGTACCTCACAGTCACTGCATTACCTTAATATATATTAACCTCCACTCTTACTTTTTCCAGTTTATACTATTCAGTAATAGTTGTATCTCTAGGGGCCTGGAGAGATGAGTTGGTGGTTAAGAGCACTGGCTAACACATCCTCTGCAGGTGAGCATGTGCTGGCTCATCTACTTCCTCACTTTGGAGACCCAGGAATCTGCTCTTTTTAACACCAACTCTTATATTTAAAGTCCTTTGTGGGGAAGTGGCTTCTTTGCTGGTCTGATGAAGAAGCGAGTAGGAGCACCTTAGATAATTCCATAACCACCCCTACCTTAAATAGCTGTACTGTGGGTTCTCTGCACTGGTTTACTGCTAGAGTAGGCGACTCCTTGGGCGTTCTCTGTTTAATTCTCCTTTTATGGTCATTTTTTCTGTGTTTGCTTTGGATTTTTCTGTTTTAGTTTTCCTGAACATTTTGGGAAATGTTTTCTTTCCCACTCTCACTTGTTCTCTGTCTTTCCCTGTTCTTTAAGATTTCTGAGTTGAACTGGTAACTTACTCCTGTTTTTCTCTTAAAATATCTAGACATATGGTGAGAGGAATCATGTCTTTTATGTAATAAACTGTTGACCCAATTCCCTATGACTCATGACCTATCAATCTTCCTTTCCTCATTACTATATTTAAACCCCATTTGAATCATCAACTCTATTTTTATTGTACCATCCACTAGATATATTATTACTTTTAAATTTGTTAAGTTACAGCTGACTCTTCTTAAATATTGAAAGTATTCTTTAAAGTACACTGAATTAATCAGTCTAACTTAAGTAAATAAAACATTTTCTTATTTATTAAATTACCCATGTCTTTTTCATGAAAATCATGTACATGAATTGATAGGTCTATACTCAATTTGTTACAAAAAATAAAAGTTCAAGAACTTGATTCTTTAGAATATAAGTCATTGTTGTACATTTGGATTGTGTAATTTAGATTACCTCAAGACTTGGCACTTTTCCTTACTCCTATGAGTTTAAAATGCATGTGTTTCTCTTCTTAAATCTTTTAAGGGGAACCTGATATTCTGCCTTCTGCTATTATGTAAGAATCAGACTGATGTTTGAATAAAGGCTCTTCCACTCTCATAATGTATTTGCCTCTCTGAAGCCTCTTTTGCCCATCATAAAGTTGAAATCCTACATATTCATGCCTTGTGTTATTCAACAAATAGGAATGCCCATATTTGTTGACTAGCTCATGAAGTTCTTTTCACAGTGTCTGGTCTTAAACAAACGTTAGCTACCTTTGTTCTGACACATTCTGTGTTGGGTTTCTCTTGGCATCACCACGCATCTGATGTGTGTACTCTCAGATAAGAACTTCATCTTCTGGACTACCTGGAATTCTAGGTAATTGACTGTGACAGCAAACACAAAAGTATTTCACAGAAAATGAAGAATTATGTGGAGGCAGAGTGCAAATAAAAAGAACAAAGGAGACACACATTGTTACTTGAGATCAAAAGAAAATATAGCACCATCACATAGTCAGAATATTAAGGTAGCGACTTAGAAAAGGCAAAGCTAGTCACAAGATGGGACCCACCATCACTGAAATTAAATGAGGAAAACTTGCTACACACCTACGTAGGCAGACGTCGAGCGTTATGTACCCATTCCAGGTTGCTTTCTCGGAATTCTTACCTCTGCCTGCTATTCAGTTCCTCCTCCACTTCCCACATTCACCTTCCAGTTCCCACCCTGCAATTATTCTAAAGCATCTTAGTGAATAGCCCCCAGTGAATTTTCGTTTATTAAAGGTCTTTGTGATAAGCTCTAAATGGGTACAAATTTTAAATGTCTTATATTTTAGTGAGGATTCGATAGCTTTACATAGAAGAGTAAAGGTACATTTTATTTATTTTATTTTCTGAGTTACATTTTATTGATTCTTAAGAATGTGATACAGTGTGGGATTTTGATCCTATTCAGACTCCTTCCCTCTCTCTTTTCATAGCCACCTGACCTCCTTAATACCCCCTTCCCTTCATATTGTCTATTATTTTAAGGCTTTTTTGATCTAATTGATGTGCCCCATGTGCTATTGGGTATGTATCCATCCCTTGGAGAGTACTCAACCTACCTGGAATGACATTTTTTTTTAAAGAAAATTGATCCCCATTGTCTCCCAGCATCTATCCTGGAGCTGGGATTGATCAGTTTTCTCCTCTATGCTGAAATTTTGTCAGGCTTATCTTATGCAGGTTTTTGCACAGTGTCACAACAGCTGTGCATTCATATATGCAACTTCTCTTTTGTGTCTGGAAAATACTGTAGGAAGCTTTCTTTTTATGCCGAACAGGGACCACGCAGCCCTGCTAAGGTGAATGGGGGACACAGTGCCCGCTTTACAGATACTGTGAAGAGCTGACCCCTCAGTGCAGAGATCAGCTGGCTACTTCCTGTACCCGGCCTGGATGATACTTTCAACCCAGGCCCTCAGCCTGGATCCACGAGACACATGTTCCACTCTTGGCCATGGCTTCTCACCTGCCCAGAGCCTGGGCAGGAGTTTCAGGATGATGGCTGATCGCCTCCCTTCAGCCAATACCCGCTCACAACACCAGCTACCCAGATTGGTGATCTACAAAGGAATCTCTTTCCAACCCACTGGCCACCAGAATGAAATGCAGGTCTACCTTAGCCTGTATGCATGTGATAATTAATAAAAAATTCTGTGATGATGTTACTATGAAATTGAAATTTACTCCTTGCTACAGCCTGCTTTTATAAAATAAATGACGTCAGTTCCTAGAGCCAATCATAAGTCCCCCCAATTCCGTGCCACTGCACACCTTGCCCCACCCAGCATCATGCACCTACGCCATGCTGCTTGCTCCTCCTTGGGGCGGGGCCAGACTCTTGGCCATGCTGTGCCCCGAGACATGCCAGCTGGAAAGCTAGCCTGCAATTCAAGCTGGGTTTTCCTACAAAATATGTTGTCCTTGTTTGCATGCACCAGAGCAGTTTGGAAAATCCTAGTGAGTTTATTTTGACTTTCTAGCAGTGCAATGGATGGAGTGATTTACAGAAGTGTGCAGGGGAGGCTACCTTACTCAGGCCATACAATAAATTCCAAATCTCGGTAAGGGCCCTATGACCTCCCATCAGCACCCTCTATCTGCTTCCCTCTCCATATCCTTCATCGCCCCCCCATGTACAAATCAGACCAGCTAGTTGGATGGAAAGCATAACTGACTCTTTCTACCCCTCCACTCCTGCAGAGTGTCAGCAGTTAAGTTTGTTTGTGATGTTGGAACAAGTAGGGGCAACTAAGCTTTGGAAGAAGGCATTTGATGTCCATGATCAGTCTTTCAGAGGACAGTCCATGGTAAAATAGGTGTCCAGTTTAGGAGAGCACTGCATTATCCCTATTTCCTTCATGTTGACAAGTTGTGGGTCTCTGCAATTGTCACATCCTCCAAGAAAGTTCTCTCTCCTGTGAAAAATGCACTAATCTATGGGGTGTAACAATAACTCAGAGTCAGTTTAATTCTATGGCAATTTAGCAGTAGACTCTTCCTTATGACCTGTGTCCTATCTGTCACAGGTTCTTTGCACTGATAACAGTGTCAGCTATGGGCTCCCTCCAATAAGAAAGTGATTGGTTTCTCCCATAGCATTTGTGCCACTGTTGTACCAATGGGTGTATCTTTCCAGGTGAGCTGTTTCTGTAGCTCTTAGAGTTCACACCTGGGTAAAGTTAATGATTGCTTTTTTCTTCTACTATAATTCACACCACCCTTAAATACTATGAAAATCAGGCAGTAGTGATGACTCTTCTAGGTCACTACCCACAAAGACAAATGTCACATGTTTTTTTTTTTTTCCCAATATGTGAATACTAGCTTTAAATTTCTTAGAATCTTTAAGCATGTATGTTTCAGTTGGAAAATCCATAGATGTCAAGAAACTAGTTAGGGAAACTGAGGAAGGTGTTCCCTTGGGGGAGATAGAATGCAGTTATATAAAAGTGGAGAAAGGGATGATTGAATAGGAAGGATTGCATGGGCTGGAGAAATGAGGCTCTTTCCTCACTTCTATCTTTAGAAGGAAGGGATAGCTGACACTAAACACCATTAAGACTGATATAAACTCTACTACTGTTGAAGGATCTTAAAATATGTACATATACATATATCATACATTAAAAGAAATTGAAAGAAGCTATTCTCTAATGGGAGAACAGGTCCCTATCTCTGGTAATATACCTTAGGTTAGCAAATAAAAGTTCGGTGGAAAAACTGGCTTCCTCTTTTGGAGTTATTGACCAAGAACATCCTATAGACCCTACAAAGAACTGACTATGGCATTCTTTTGGTTGCCCACCAGAAACTGATGGAAAGTATTTATTGCTAAAGAAACTACATATGTAAGTCACAGAACAAACATGGAAAAATCAAGCAAAAGCAATTTTAAAAATAAGTTCAATATCCTGAAATTATTTGTCTAAATACTTTTAGGTTTTACTGTCTCTGATTTTCTGTAATTTCTATCAGTTGTTTGTAAGAGTCCTAAGATCAGTCACAAATAACATGATCTGAATTCTACTAAATATGGACTATACTGAGTTAATGCATTATATAAAAGTTGCCAGACTTTTTTTGAAATTATATCTGTAGAGTTTTACCTGGTTTTTATTTTGAATTTTATTTTTTTAATTTTAATAATTTAACACATTAGTACTATATTTCACCCCTTCCTCACCCCCTTCCAACTCTTCCTGTCACCCCCTACTCCCTTAAAATTTTGTGACCACTTCTTTGATTATTATTGTTGTATACCTGTGTGTGTGTGTGTGTGTGTGTGTGTGTGTGTGTGTGTACTGCATCCATGTAGTGCTTATATGTTTGTTTTCAGGGGTGACCCCTTGAAATTGGATAACCTATCAAGGAACTCGTCCATGGAGAAAACTGACTCTTCTTCCCTCAGCTGTCATTGATTACCTATAGTATTTCATAATACTCTACTCTTTCCAATAGACAGGTCATCTAGACAAAAATATAAACAAACAATGTTGGAATTAAATTATATCATGCATCAGGTGGACCTAGTAAAAATCTGCAGACTATTCCACTCAAACATCAAAGCAGCCCATGGAAGTTTCTATAAAATAGACCACACGACTGGAGAACTGTGCAGCAGCCCTCATCCTTACCTGAAGAACTATTGGCAGCTGATAGCTGCTGGTTGAGGGAGAGATGATCTTACAGGAGAGACTCTAGATAGGATGACTAGATCCCAGTGGATGAACTTGCACTGAGGGTCATATAGGTACACTAACTTGATTTGATAGACCTTAACACATAGGATAGAATGCATGCTTACTGGGGGGAGAGTATAGGCAATTATAGAGATAAGTGAAGGGATATAGAGATGACTAAGATGTGTATAAATGAAATGCACAAAACTTCAATAAATAACTAGAAAACATAAACACAAAACAAGACTCAACAAATATAATTTTTTTCAAAGCCAATTTTTATTGAAGCTTTGTGCATTTCATACAAATTTTCTCGTCAAATCTAGACCCATTTCCCCTTCCTTGCTCGCCCCCGACCCTACAGGAGCTCATGCATCCTGCCAAACATGTTTTTCATCTTTTTCTCAGTCTCTTTTAAAATTTTTGATGTAGAAGTTTACTGTTTTGAGCCGAAGTTCACCATTTCAGTCAGTTCTTTGACCCAGTCTTTTTGTTGTTGTTGTTCCTTCCAATTTGCATCACTCCAAATCTTCAGCTTATGATTTCTTTTTTAATTAGGCTGAAAGATGTCATGTTTGAAGGCTCCTCCTTGGCAAGCCCATCAGCCATCAATCTTGCCTTTGTGCTCCACACTGGGGTTTTCCCTTCCCATAGTCACCAAATAAGGTCCAGTAAGCACCACGTCATGTCTTGCTCCTCCATAACTGGTCTCCATGATACAGCCTGAGTAGTCCAACAATGGCAGTCTATACTCTGAAGAGGCTGAAACCGCAGTAGTTGCTCAGTCCACAAGCTGGATGTCTCAGCAGTCCCCATCAGGCACTGAAGGTTTGGAGGATTCTTGGAGAGATATAAATCTTCAGTCCATATTGGAAGGTTGAAAAGCTGTGTCTTCTCATGTCTTTGAAGGATGGCAAAAGCAGTGGCAGCCACAGGGTAGCTGCACTTGCTAGTAAGACAAGCAAAACAATTGTGCTCTTTTATTTTTTTTTTACTAAGATCTCAAGTTTTATACCTGAAGTACAATTTCTCAGGCCTTACTAATTATTTTTTTCTGGTTATACGCTGCCAAATTAGTATGGGCATTAAGTATGGTTGTTAAGCATCCAAAAAGGCTAAGTTACATCAGCGTAATACTTTTTTTTGTTTCAGATTATACTTTCCTTTTGGATGTTTAATGCCACAGTAAGCCCAGATTAACCAAGGTTTTTGTTTTCTCAAGGTCAGTTGAGGATCTGGTCCTCAGGTTGTTGTTTTTTTGTGTGGGGGAGCCCCTGGCTCCTTTTAGCTTTTCATTTATCAGTTCTATCCACTCAAGGACAAAGTCAGATCTTGCTAGAACAGACTTCCTGGTAGTTGACCTCTGAGGGCAATGAACAAAGTTATCCCTTAGGACCCTTGGCCAAATTGGTATGGGCATTAAGTATGGTCATTAAGCATCCAGAAAGGCTAAGTTACATCAGCTTGAAACTTTGTTTTTAGTTTTCATTTTTTATTGAAGCTTTGTGTATTTCATACATCATTTTCCAATTCAGTTCAGGCATATTTCACTTTCCCTTCCCCCCC
>VZQC01007611.1:2141498-2156595 GCA_009823505.1 Rhizomys pruinosus
ATATATATATATATACACACACACATATATATATCTTATAATGATCACACGTAGAGAAAAGATCAATATTTGATGCAAGAAATCACCTTAATTTTAATATTATATAATCACAAAATAAATAAAAATTAACAAAGGAACACTTCAGTATCAGTACCATTGTTAATTTTTTTTAAGTGTGGAGGGGTGGAGAGATAGCTCATCGGTGAAGGTCACTGGCTGTTCTTGGAGGGGACCGAGGTTTGAATCCTAACACCTACATGGCAGGTCACAACCATCTGCAACTTTATTTCCAGGGGATCTGATGCCCTCACCTGTCCTCCTAGGGTACTGCATGACATGGGTACTCATATACTCAGGGATAACACTCTTACACATTAAATAAAAATAAATATGGCGTTTATTAAAAATAAGGAAAATGGGGCTGAAGAGATAGCCTAGCAGTTAAGAGCACCGACTGCTCTTGCAGAGGACCCGGGTTCGATCCCCAGCACCCACATGGCGGCTGAGAACCGTCTGTAACTTCAATTCCAGGATAACTCCAGTTCCAGGGGAATCCGACACCCTCTTCTGATCTCCGCAGCATTGCACGACACGGGTGCACAGACCTGCATGCAGACAGTACATTCATACACATGCAAAAATAAATAAAATTTTTAAAAAAATAAGGAAAATGAAAAAAGCCTCAAACTTTGATGCATTTTCATGAGACAATGGTTTTACATGGAACACATGAATTTTCTGTGTGCAGGGTTTGCCTCTTGTTACCAATGGCTATTGTTATTTGCATAGAAGGAGAGAGAGAGAAACCAATAAGTCTTGTCTTCTTTTTTTTTTTCTGCTCAGACATCCAAGAAGCTTGTCTTCTTATAGGAATAATATAGAATATTTGTTTAAAAATTAATTTGGGGGGCTTTGAGACAGTGTTTCCCTTTAGCTCCAGCTGGCATGGAGC
Source organism: Rhizomys pruinosus (assembly GCA_009823505.1). Lineage (NCBI taxonomy): Eukaryota > Metazoa > Chordata > Mammalia > Rodentia > Spalacidae > Rhizomys > Rhizomys pruinosus. Next base: position 2,142,451 of record VZQC01007611.1, read on the forward strand.
CCATTATGTAGACCAGGTTGCCCTCTTTCTCACAGAGATCTCTTTGTCTCACAGAGAAGTGTTTGCTTCTGCCTCTTGTATGCTAGTGTTAAAGCATGTGCTCCTACATCCAGCTAAAAATGAATTCTTTACATTGTTGCCTTGATAACTGCTTTTTCGCCTGATTTGCTTAAAATTGCTGCACAAAACCAATAAGATATGTTTATGTATATATTCACTTGTAGTTATTACATGAAATTTATTTCTCAGCTATTCTCCTAATAATAAGGTTAAGTCTACAAAAACATGGATGACAAAAGTCATTTTTAACTTGAAGTTGATGTTTCTACCATAAGAAACTTAAATCACTTCATCATATAATTCAAATATAGAAACACTAAAATTGAAGAGTTCATATTACAAAGAATAATATGGTTAATTAATGGGGGTAAAACTCTCGTGTACATACAGTTTAGCTCATAATTTAGAGCGGTTAAATTTTCATATGCAGTAAAAATAGATACAAATGTATGCAATGTGATTTGCATATATCTTTACTACAATAAATTCTTAAATGAATAGGATAACATGATTTCTAATGCTTTATACTTTTAAAAATGTCAAATACATTAAAGAATAAAGTATTCCTTAAATAAGAGTTTATTGTATTTAATCTATTCTATATTCACAGCTGTGGAAATGGATGGTTAGACTGCAGAAACAGGGTTTTGATAAGTTGGACACCTTTAAGATTGGATTTCATGGTTGATTACATATTAGCTCAACGTTCATTTTATTTTAACACCTTTTCATAATGTTTCTAGAGAGCACTATTTGATTTTTCTTAATGAGTGTATTGTTCAGAACACAGCTTGCCTTTTGTTTCTATTTTTCTATTTATGTTAGATGTCTTACATGTCCCATAGCTAGCTTCCTGAACATCAATTTGACTATGACTGTACCAGGTATAACTACAGTTATAAAGGAAGAAGAGATTTAGTTGAATCTTTAGAAGTGTGGATTTCACAAGGAAAATGACATTCAGATTCATATATGAAGTTTTGACCCCTGTTACTCTTCTTATTTGTTTGATAAATGTTTATTCACTCCCACAATGTTTCAAAAGCAAACCTGTATAGTGACCTCATGTACCAGACTGAATTAGCCCTGTTCTCCCTGAATGGGATGCACATAAAGCCTATCCCTATCGGTAGAAATAGGCAAGTATTAAACCAACCAGGAACAGCATTTCAGGGCCCAAATTGTGGTTGGAAATACTATGGAAATTTGGAGCTAGAGAGTTGGCTTGGTCGGTAAAGTGCTTGCCATGCAAGCATGGGGACCTGAATTCAGAACCATCTCAGAACCATTGCCATACAAAACCCAGCAATGGCAGCACATGCCAATAACCACAACAGTAGGAGGTGCAGACAGAAATACCCCTGAGACAGCTAGCACAGTCACCTCAGTGAGCTCCAGGTTCAGTGAGAGACCCTGTTTCAAAGAACCAGGAAAAAAAAAATGAAGATAGGGATTGAGGAGGAACTGTAATGACAAACTCTGGCCTACACACACACACACACACACACACACACACACACACACAAACTATACACACAAATGGTAAATTATTATATCTCAAATGGGGAGATTTCAGAACTGACTTTTGTGTAAGACACATGTAGTATGTAAAGGTCCGTAGCAAGATGCAAAGAGCAAAGGAGAAAGATTTTACCAATGTCCCAATAGCAAATACAATTTTTGCAAGACTAGGTAAAATGACCATAGCTTGGTTCTCCATTTTACACCTTCTTTCAACCAGTTTTTTTCTTTCAGTTTATTTATTCAAAAAATGCTATCTACTTACCCATGAGTTCTGTGAGTCAGGGACGTAAAATCCATGAACAGACTCTCAAAGTAGCATGCATAAAAGGCACACATTTTTGAGACAGCTGTAATTTTTTCTTAAAATGTCCACATTAAAATTTATGGTTGGTGCTCTGTCCCTAGTCCATGCTGTTCTACTTATTGGCCATAGAACATGGAGATTTAAAGCATGGATTAATCTGCACTGCCACTGCTGTCACTCAGGTCTTACATTTAGTGATGATTCATGCATTTCTCTCTATGTGACCCATTAACAGATGCTTACCTGGATAGGTTGGATCATAAATAAGTTAGAACTTGGACCACAATATCCAACATAAGAATCTCCAATCAGACTTGACAGTTTAACAGCTGAAATACTTTCTGAGGCAAGTGCGCTAACTGTAGGAATTCAAAGTTTCATTGAGTATTTCATGATACACTTGCAAGTTACTGATGTGCACTCTGAATATCATGTACCCTGCCAGTCAAAGTAAGAATATCTAGATTGCTACCTAACTGGAATGTGAACCTGAGGGGTCATTTTATGAATGAGGCAAAATGCTCATTTTACTTCAGTAGATTACTGTACCTAATTGGAGAAGTTAAATGTTTACTAAAGAGGCTGGAGAGATGGCTGCTCTTGCAGAAGACTGGGGTTCAATGCCCAGCACCCACATGGCAGCTAAGAATGGTCTTTAACTCCAATTCCAGGGAAATCTGACACACTCTTCTGACCTCCACAGCATTGCACAACACGGGTGCACCTACTTACATGCAGACAATACACTCATACATGTAAAATAATAAATAAAATTTTTTTAAAGAATTAAAAAATGTTTACTATAGACATCAATAGAAGTGTAAATGAAATAGCATCAAAGTTTCAAAGAGCAAAATTGTTGGAGAAGAGAGTCAAATGTCTCCCATGTAGTTAGCTGACATGATAGTGAATATATATGTGTATTTAGGACTTTTTAATTGGATCTTTTTGAGTGTATTAGGTGTGGAGGATATGTGCACATGAGTACAGGTACAGACAGAGGCCAGAGACACCAGATACCACTGATATTAGCATTATACGTGGGTGTAAGACATCCAGTGTGGGTACTGGAAACTGAGCTCTGGTACTTTGGAAGAAGAGAAAGTGCTATTAACCACTGAGGCATCTTTCCAGCTATCAGACCATATATTTTAAATCATATACACAATATACTTTCACAGATTGAATGTGGGGTAAAGTGGCTCAGTCTGTAAAGTGCTTGGTTTACAACATGAGGACCTGATCAATCCTCAGAACTCACGGCACTGTGGAGGCAGAGATGAGAGAATGCCTGGGGCTCACTGACCAGACAATGTAGTCTAATTTGTAAACTCCAAGCCAATGAGAGACCTTGCCTGAATAAAGGAGATGGACTTACTCTTGAGAAAGATACACACATATGCACATGCATTTACACACACATACACACACACACACACACACACACACACTAAAAACCCAAACTAATATATGTTCATGCTTTAAAAAATGATACATTAAAAAAGTACAAATCCAGCCCATTTGTTTGTGTTACATTCTGTATTTACTCATTTATAGGCAATAATTCATGAGATTTCCTTTCAGGAAACATCTGTGTATGTTAATATGTTATGTTATCAATCCCATTTTTACACAAATAGAATGGCACTTAATGTTATTAAGAGATTTGTCTTATTCCCTTAAAATGCTAGATAACACAATTTCAGAATGCACACACATTTAACTAATTTTGGTTAATGGAAAATGTTGAACTGATTTCCTGTGATGACCTTCATTTGATGGACTCAGCTTGGCGGGTATTTTATTTAACAGAGTCATTCCTCATAGACTCACAGGACACCTTGTTATCAAAACCAGCTGTTGAACTTTTGCTCTCAGGACAGGATAAGAAGTCATGGACCAAGATATGGAGAGCAGACTGCCAGCACTGGCCACATGATGGGACACGGGGAGTCAGTTCATCCTGGCCTGGGGACAGTGTTCAGGAGGTGGACATATTTATAAAGCTTACAGAGTGACTGAAATCATCCAGAAAAGTTCAACAGTCAAGTTTCTTGAAAACGTTGAGATGTTCTTAAAGAAACTGTGTTGGAGTCCCTTCCTTTTGGCAGGGTCATAAACTGTTAGTGTAAGCCTAGCCCATGTTCGTTTAGTGGCTCGATCATAGGGGGAAAAAAATGAGGTAATTTTATTTTATCAGGTCTCACTTGGCCTTAGATTTAAAGGAAGTTGAAATCCCTATGGTTAACAGGCAAGCAGAGGAGATATATTTGTCTGTCTTTGCTTCTCTAGTTTGATTCATTTCAGCCGGTCTTGTGGGGTCCCCCCAAACCAATCTAACTCTCATAGAGGATTCCCAGGTTTTCAGTTACCCTTATCTAATATGTGTTGTAGATATACAGAAATCAGACAAATCAGACAGGAAATCTAATTTTGCTGCCTTGGGGCAATTTGAGGGAGATGGACTGTTGAAAAATCTGAAAAGAAATTAATGTGTCCACAGCTCCTAGAAAACAATTCTGATAGGCTCATGGGCATGGAGACAATAACGTGGAAAGGAACATGACACATGAATTAACTGGAATGTGTTAACAGCCATGAGTAATAGAATTTTAGCAAAATACAAAGCTTTCAGAAAGATATGTTTTTCTGTAAGTCCATAACAATTCTGTTATTAGAAAATCTCTCTCTCTCTCTCTCTCTTTCTCTCTCTCTCTCTCTCTTTCTCTCTCTCTCTTTCTCTCTCTCTCTCTCTTTCTCTCTCTCTCTCTCTCTCTCTCTCTCTCTCTCTCTCTCTCTCTCTCTCTCAGCTGATAAATTCCCCCCCAAAAGTTCAATTCTCAACAACAGTTTCCATTTTATACATGCTTGTACTTTGAACCTCAGAATGAATAATAAATCATTATACATATTTTATCTAGTCACTCCATGCCTCAGGCAGCCCCTGGAAAATCAAAAAAGAGGACAGAAGGGGCCAGGCAGGTTTTACTCTTGTACAAAGCTTGCGAAGTTAGGATTGGGCTGTCTGTGCTGCCCTTGCTGTCTCTGCTTAGAGTTGGTATGGAGATTTTTCACACCAGGCCTTGTGACCTCACTCCTCTGCTCACAGCCACAGCAACATTCCTTAGTAAAGTGGGTTAAGGAAGGAAGCATTTATTTCGGCTCAAACTTCAAAGGTCTCCTCCAACATGGCATCAGAGTAGAAGAGAGTCAGGAAGCAGGGAGAGGAATTCAGGGACCCAGCCCACTTTCTCCTTTGTACTGTTGGGATCCAGACCTGGGGGTGCTGCTGCCAGGTTGCCATCCCACTCAACCCAACCTGGAAACTCCTTCACAGACACACAATGAAGTTTGCTGATAGGCGATTACAGATCCTATCAAGTTGACGGTCGCCGTTAAGCACCACAATCTGATAACCTTACCAAGCTTCCTTCCCCCAATTATGGACTAAACATTTACAATTAATGAAATTTAGAATAATTATGGAGCTTTATAAAGAGGATAAATGTTTTGTTCAACGATGCAGAAATATGTCCCAGACATATTATTGAATTCAAAACGCAAACTTTTACAAAGAATGGAGATAGATATCTTGTGTAAAAAGAAAAAAAAAATAATTGAAATGTATATAACATAAAAATGTTAGCTGGGCATGGTGGCACACACCTTTAATCCTAGCACTTGGGAAGCAGAGGCAGGTGAATCTTTGTGAGTTCAAGGCTAGCCTGGTCTACAGACTGAGTTCCAGGACAGCTGGGGCTACAGGGAGACCCTGTCTCGAAAAGACCAAAGAAAAGTGTTTATATCTGCATAACAGTTTCCTTCATTTTTTTTTTTTTTTTTAAATTTTTTTTATTAATTTTATTTATTTCTGTATGTGTATGAATGCACTGTCTGCATGCAAGTCTGTGCACCCGTGTCGTGCAATGCCGCGGAGGTCAGAAGAGGGTGTCGGATTCCCCCGGAACTGGAGTTCTCCTGGAATTGGAGTATTCAGACGGCTCTCAGCCGCCATGTGGGTGATGGGGATCGAACCCGGGTCCTCTGCAAGAGCGGTCAGCGCTCTTAACCGCTAGGCCATCTCTCCAGCCCCTCCTTCATTTTTTCATAGAGCACCAGGAAAGAAAGAATACACATACAAAGGTAGAGCGTGGTTGCCCAGCAGACAGGGGATGAGAGCTGAGGTCAGAGCAGCTGGCTGGACGATGCAGGAACTTGGACTATGACTTTACTCTTCAGAATTTTCAGTTTTATGAATGAAGCACATATTAAAAAAGACATAATTAATTTGCAAATTTAAATGTACAAAATGCACCCTAAATTCATTCAAAACCAGGCATACTGTGAACTGAGCTTGGAGGGGTTAAAACACATTTGCTTATAACTCATTGCTTATAACTTAAGACACATTGCTTATAACTCAGCAAGTCCTTGAGACTCAGTCATCCTGGCCCTATGTCCTCATGTGTTCCAAATGTGAATCTTAGTAAACTGTTTCATGCTCTAGTATCGCTTGCAGTGTCATTTTGAGATAAGATCTTGCTAACATGTCAAGGGTGGTCTCAAATTCACAAGTACATCCTGTGTCGTTTTCATAGGCTGTTCATAAACTTGAGTAGCTGGACTAGAACAACATTCCACAGGAATCACGAAAACACAAGTTCTAATGCCTTTCTACCCCCAATATTGCCTTAATTTATCTTTCAAGATGTCAGTTCTTTCCCTCCAGGTGGTTTTTTTTTTTTTTTATGCACAAATATTATATGGAATGCTGTCTTTCAAAACGTTTGATTAGATACTGAGAGAGGGCTCAGCAGTTAAAAACTATGTCCTGCTTCTGCAGATGGCCACAGTTCAACTCCTAATACACTCATGGTGCTTCACAGCCACCTGTAACCTGAGTTCCAAGGGATGAGATACCTTCTTCTTGCCTCCACAGGCTCTAGGAAACATGTACTTCATATAAACACACACAGACACATGCATACATAAAACAATAAATAAAATAAATATTTAAAATAATATTTGAGCCAGGTGTGGTGATGCATGCCTTTAATCCTAACACTCAGAGGCAGAGGCAGGCAGATCTCTGTGAGTTCAAGGCCAACCTGGTCTACAGAGTGAGTTCTAGGCCAGCTGGAGCTACAGGGAAACCTTGTCTCAAAAAGACCAATAATAATAATAATAGTAATAATATTTGATTTCTTCTAAGGAGCAAGGCTCCTTAGAAGAACTGAAGTTTAACAAAATTTTGAGTTATATATTCGCATGGATTTGAATAACATTATGGCCACAATACAAACTATGTGTGTGACTATGTGCAGGGAACTTCACACCTGTAATTTTCAATCCAATCCCACAATAAGATGCTTTATAGCCAATTTCACTTGAGGAAATAAAGGGACTTTTTAAATGTGGAGTAGGCAAAAACAAACAAACAAAAAAACAAAAAGTAAGACAAAGCTGGGTGTGGTGGCTCACACTTTTAATCTTAGCACTTGGGAGGCAGAGGCAGGAGGATCTTTGTGAGTTTAAGGCCAGCCTGGTCTACAGATCGAGTTCCAGGACAGCTGGGGCTACAGGGAGACCTGTCTCCAAAATACCAAAAAAAAAAATGTGGAGTAGGCATCCAGAATATTAAACTGAGTGTCGACAGAATGAATACGACAGATAAAGAAGATGAATATGAACACCTCTCCATGGAAAACAGACACTCTCACTATCTCTACCTTTAAAGAGGGGGTAATTTCCTTAAGTATTTTTCCTTGCAGAATGCTACACAGGATGATACAGTACTGAGGACATTCAGAAATACAAAACAGAGAGTCATGAATGAAGACACACATGTAAGTATATGCAACAGACAGAAACACACACACACACACACACACCTACCATCGAGTTATTCAAAACATAGCAATGTGCACAAAAAAGCAGTAGCAAGACATAACTGAAGACAATTCTGTATATTCAGAGACAATCACAGGCAAAACAGAATGATAATTACCTCCATCCAGGAAGAATGAAAGAGATGCTGAGCCAGACAGAAAATCTCAGTCCTACATAGGATGAAATACTTATACTTAGGCAGAGGCAGATAGGTCATGCACACACAAAGAACAAAGGCAGAATGCAAAGAAAATGAGGAGACCAGGTCCTGCAGATGGAGGAGGAGCATCCTTCCTGCTGTACCAATCCTTCAAAAGCATCTTGGCTTCCCTGGCTTCTGCATGGCTCCAGCACCTTGGATCACAGTGTCCACTCTCGCATTTTTCTTCTTCTGTTTATTTTCTATTGTTTTATTGATTTATGGGATAAATCTCTCTGTGTCTCTGTGCCCATCTCTCTCACTGACATTTATTCCTCTTAGATACTTCTTGATAATTTTTATTTGTATTAATTTTCCTACAGACAAGTTCAAAATTGATTCTGACTGCGTTCATTGGTTCATATAAACATGATTTTCCATACTCCAGTCTTAGCTGTATTAACATCTGATATAAAATAAGAAGGTAATAAGTTCATCTCCTACAAGAATCTTGAAAATTTTTGGGTTTAAATAAAAAAAGGTCATTTTGAGACCCTGTAGCTGCCCTAGACCTTGTTATATAGACCAGGCAGGCTTTTATCTCACAGACATCTGGCCTGCCTCTGCCTCCCGAGTGCTGGGATTAAAAACACCATCACAGCTGGGACTAAAATAAAATTTAAACCAAGGAGACATCAAATGTTTTGTCAGAGAATTTATTTATTGACCAAAATTTGAAATGTGAAAGCAGAAAACATAGTTATTCAATTTGTAATAATATATATCCATAGGGCTTGAGATAGGTGATGTATGCATCTGTATATGCATGTCTGTGGATCTAGCTGTTATTTTTTAAGCTCTTATCATAAAATAGAAAGAAGACTCTGCTTTCTTTTGCAGCTATCTTCTTAAAGAGAAGGTGGCATTGAGTTCAGGCAGTTGCACAAGCATTTCTGGTGGAGGTGACTGGTTGAGGAGCTAAGGTGACGGATGGCACAAACTTACCGGGAGCTTTTCTCTTCATCTTGGTCCCCAGTGACAGTTAAAACAGTACAGGGTCAAGGCCCCAAATAGAAGTCTAGAATACCAAGTTTTTCTCAAAGTGTGGTCCATAGATGTCACTGGTCATTGCACTGCTGAATTCTTGGCTGTAACCTGACCCTCTCAGGGGAAAAGCAGGTTAGGAATAGTCCTTTTTAATAAGCTCTGCAGGCATTTCTGTCTACCTTGTGCCTTAGAAGCACTGTCTAGAGAACCAACTCAATCGATATTTTGTACAGTGATTAATGCCAAAAGATACTTTCAAATACAAAGGGTGATTGGGGCAAATACTCCAGCTATGAGTTTTGTACATTGAGATTGCCCTGAATATTTTTATCTATTAAGTTTTCTTCCTTTTCTTGAGTGCTGAAAGAGTTTTTAATCTTTCTAAGGCTCTGTTTCAAGTTCTTCTTAATTCTTTCACTGACCTTTCGCTTCTAAAAGAATGTTCAGAATAATTAATCTGTGTACAGAAACAAATTTCGACAAAATAATGTGGGAATTCATTCATTCTCACAGTAAAGTTATCACTGTGTGGATCACAAAGAACAAAAACCCACATATAATGCATGTATAAACATGCAGCACCAAATTACATACATCAATATAGTATTCATATTTATGAGTCAAACGCTGCTCCCTTGTGTAATATTGCATGAAGAAATTATAATCTTGTTATAGGCAACTCAAACATTAGGCACTGTTTTAACATGAATTAGAAAATATGAGATTTTTTTCTACTAAATAAATGCATAATCATCCATATTAAAAAATACATAATATTGAGAATTTGGGAAACTTATATTAGAATGATTATTTTCTCACATTAGGCTTTATTTATCCAAATAATTCATGGATTTTCTTAGTGTATTTAAAATTACCAAACATTGATTCATGTGTAAATTTTTGAAGCATCTCTTGCCTAGGGTCTACTGAAAATTTAATGTTTTACATTTTAATACAGCTATTGCCAGCTTTCCGTGTAAAGTATAATTATGTAATAGTCAATACACATATTTTTGTCTAAATATGAAATAATTTTTAAAAATCATAAGCATTTCCCATGTTATTTTTAAATATGTTTTTATTATAGAAATTCAGGCAAAGTGAATGGAAAAACATTCATATTGTTAAGCTATTTTTCTCTAAAGGCAATCTTGGTTGCCAGTGGCTAAATATTAGTATTAAATACGTTATCTTTGATAAATATTATTATTCTGAACTGTCTTACAAAAAGCAGCTTGATTTGAGGCATTTTAATAGCTTCAAGGGAAGAAGCGAACTGCAAGGAAGGAGAAATCAATACTGCATGGGCCTCTTATCCCACATTGATTCTGGTAATCCAGCAGCCATTAAATACTTGAGAGATAAGCCTCTTTTAAGATGGCATGTTTATATTTTGAAGATCAAATACCTTAATTTTGCTCATGGGCTTCCCAAACACATTATGTACACACGTTGGAAGGTTGGCTTTCTCTGGCCATGTTTCCTTTGTTGCGTGGATGTGAACTGAGTTTACAAGTGTTCTGTGAGAGGCATCATCCACCAGCAGGGCTTCCTGCAGAGCTGCTGAGCATGGGAATATCTCAAACATCTGCACACATTGCATAAACAGAACTAGGACACCCACGTTGCTAAGTGAGAGAATTAGCAAAATTATTTTAATATTCAAATAAATTTAAGAGTATGATTTTATCTGGACTCTTTCTTCTTTGTAATTTTGTTTTGCATTTTAACTGAGTAAAGCATTAAAAATGCTGGATTATCCCAAACCTGTCAACTCTCTCCCTAATAAGTATTATTACAATAGAAATAAAGTACTGCTATGACAATTTGCTCTTATGTTTTCTAGCTTTTTTTGGTGCTACAAACTCAGATCTGACATTTTGGGGGGAAATGCTATTTACTATTTGCTCATCTGCTGATAATCATTTTTTATATTTATGGATAAATTTTAAATAATAAGATGTCCAACAATGGGAATATGAACTATATTGGAAGGTTTCTTCTTTTAAAAACACTGTAAAACAGCTATTTTTTTCTTTCAACTACTCTAATGTCAAATAATTTATTTCTTATAGGGTTCTTTTTACAGTAATGCCATTTATTTATTTATTTATTTATTTATTTTGGTCTTTTTGAGACAGGGTCTTCCTGTAGTCCCAGCTGTCCTGGAACTCACTATGTAGACCAGGCTGGCCTTGAACTCACAAAGATCTGCCTGCCTCTGCCTCCCAAGTGCTAGGATTAAAGGCTTACGCCACTGTGCCCAGCATAGTAATGCAATTTATTTGAAGTAACTACTTAAGGTTATTTTTTTATTTCATACCTATATATGGTATATTGTGATTACATCATTCACCCCTCCCTTATTATCTGTCACCCCCTCCTTTGCATCTGAATTGCACCCCCCCCCCACTTTTTGAGATAAGCTCTGTAGTACCAGCACACCTGGAACTTGTTAGGTGGACCAAATGAGCTTGCCCTTGCAGAGATCTTCTTGTCCTGCCTTCTGAATGCTGGAACTAAAAGCCTGCACCACCACATCATGTTGAACACTTCTTTGTCACTAGTTCCACTTCCATTAAGGTTACTCACACAGACACATGTAAGGGGCTATTTGCTGGAGCCTGGGATCCTCACCAATGCCTTCATCACTAATGAAAATGTCACCTTCTCTGACAGACATCAACTTTCAATAGTTCCTCAGAAAAGGTTGAGACCTCATGCAGTCTCTCCCCTATTCCTCATGGAGTGTTGCAGGACCCAAATCATGTACAGACCTTGTTCAAATATGTATACCTGGTATGTGTTCATGGTTGCAATAGCCAAGTTGCATTCAAAAGCCATGGTGATTTCACAGCTTTTTGTTCCAACCTCCAAGGCTTACAATATTTGTACATTCCTTTCAGCAATGTTCCCTTGACTGTGAAAGGGAAGGGGTAAAAAGATCCTTGGTTACAGCTGAGCACTCAACAGTCACTTATTCTTAGTGTGCTGATTAGATATAAGTCCTTGCATTAATCTTCACCCAGTAGAAAAAAGGAACATTCCAGCCTAAGTCTGAAAGGAAAACCCACCTATAGGTGTAAACAAATATATAAAAGGCAGTTTAACATGTTCATTAAGGAACAATTTTCCTCTGGGCCCATGACTTATCTAGACAGGGGATTTTGTCTGGTTTCCAGTAGCAAGAAACTCTTCTTTCCTGTTGAGTATGCAGTAAATGTAACCACAAAGTAGTTAGTTATCATCAAAACAGTCATGTCACAGCAGAACTGAAAAGAGCCATACCACTACAGAACTGAAAACAGCCATACCCCTACAGAACTAAAAACAACCATACCACTACAGAACTGAAAACAGTCATACCCCTACAGAACTGAAAACAGTCATACCACTACAGAACTAAAAGCAGCCATTCCACTACAGAACTGAAAACAGCCATACCCGTACAGAACTGAAAACAGCCATACTGCTACAGAACTGAAAACAGTCATACCACTACAGAACTGAAAACAGCCATACCACTACAGAACTGAAAACAGTCATACCACTACAGAACTGAAAACAGCCATACCACTACAGAACTGAAAACAGCCATACCACTACAGAACTGAAAACAGCCATACCACTACAGAACTGAAAACAGCCATACCACTACAGAACTGAAAACAGCCATACCACTACAGAACTGAAAACAGCCATACCACTACAGAACTGAAAACAGCCATACCACTACAGAACTGAAAACAGCCATACCACTACAGAACTGAAAACAGCCATACCACTACAGAACTGAAAACAGCCATACCACTACAGAACTGAAAACAGCCATACCACTACAGAACTGAAAACAGTCATACCACTACAGAACTGAAAACAGCCATACCGCTACAGAACTGAAAACAGTCATACCACTACAGAACTGAAAACAGTCATACCACTACAGAACTGAAAACAGCCATACCACTACAGAACTGAAAACACCCATACCGCTACAGAACTGAAAACAGCCATACCGCTACAGAACTGAAAACAGTCATACCACTACAGAACTGAAAACAGCCATACCGCTACAGAACTGAATGCACCTGACCTTGCAGGTTGGTGATGTAACATGCGAAGTCTACATCAGGACAAGATCATCAATGAGCTCTGCTCCCTACAAGTCTACATAGATTCTTCAAGAATTATGAGTGACAGTCAGAAAGAAAGGGACACCCAAGTCAGTTCCTGCCTGATTTCTCTGTGTCCTGTAATCAAAGTGTTAGGTGTCTTTATTAACAGGCTCTTCACATCTAGTTCTGGAAGGAGTGATGACTGGTGCAGAGTCCACCCCAATATTCAAAACTTCTCCCATTAATATCGTAATGATACTACATTAAGAGCATCCCAAGAAATGGCTGAACCCAAATGCCGTGAATTTTGAGAATGATTCTGGTGGTTCTGGCTACTACTTATTTACTAACCCGCCAAAAATTTCTCTATTTAATTTCCATTTTATTTTATTTTATTTTATTTTATTTATTTTTATGTGTATGAATGTACTGTCTGAATGTAGGTTGGTGCACCTGTGTCATGCAATGTCACGGAGGTCAGAAGAGGGTGTCGGATTCCCCTGCATCTGGAGCCAAAGAGGGTTCTCAGCCGCCATGTGGGTGCTGGGGGTCGATCCTGGGTTCTCTGCAAGAGTACTCAGAGCTCTTAACCACTAGGCCATCTCTCCAGCCCTATTTAATTTCCATTTACAACTATGTATGGAGTTGTTCTTATATTTTTATAAGTCAAATAAATTATTTGTTTTCTAAATCTTTTCTATAATCCATATTTAATAATATATACTATCAGAGAAAATATCACTTTTAGCTGATACCACTTAAATAATTTGAATTACTAGATTGTATACCCAGCCAAATTTGTTTTTTGTTCTATTTCTGTTTTATGTTTTAAATTTCATTATTTTAATTTTATGTGTAGGAGTGTATTTCTGAATGTATGTTGTTGTTGTGCAATGTCTGTGAAGGGCAGAAGAGGGCATCAGATACCCTGGATTAACTGGAGTTAAGGAGTTAGCTGCCACCTCAGTGTTACAATGGAAACGGTCTTCTGTAAGAGACTTAGTTCTTTTAATCACTGACCCACCTCTCCATTTCAGTTTTTTAAGTTGTTTTGATATATATATATA
>VZQC01007611.1:2156649-2200963 GCA_009823505.1 Rhizomys pruinosus
ATTTAAGAATTATAAATTGACTGGGGCTGGAGAAATGGCTCAGCAGTTAAGAGCACCAACTGCTCTTGCAGAGGACCCCGGTTCAATTCCCAGCACCCACATGATGGCTAAGAGCAGTCTTTAACTACAGTTCCAGGGAAATCTGACGCCCTCTTCTGACCTCCGAGGCATTGCATAACACGGATGTACCAATCTACATGCAGACAGTACACTCATACACATAAAAAATAATAAATAAAAAAGAATTATAAATTGACTGTAATTATGCTAGATTTATGGGCCTTTGTTTATTTTTTATTTTTATATATTTCTTGATGTTTTACGTATTTCATACATCATTTTTCAGTCCAATTCATATACATTCCCCTTTTCATGCCCCCCACCCCACCCCAGTTAATGCATTCTGCCATACATGTCTTGCATCATTTTCTCAGTCGTTTTTTTTCACTTTTTTTTTTTTTTGGTTATTTTTGAGACAGGGTCTCCCTGTAGCTCCAGCTGTCCTAGAACTCACTATGTATCAGCCTGGCCTTGAACTCACAGAGATCCACCTGCCTCTGTCTCCAGAGTGCTGGGATTAAAAGCATGTACCACCATGCCAGGCCTTTTTTTTTTTTTCATATTTTTCCCTTTAGTTTTACATTACTTTAAAATATGCCAATCTGAACATAAGTGGTAGGTTAATTCTCAAGCTCATTAAGAGAATCACCTTTTAGCCATACCACTGCTTTCATATAAAAAAGAAATATAACATAAATGATGTTTAGTTTGCTTTGCAACTAAGGGATTTTGTGCTAGCATCCACAAATGAGTGACACCATACATCATTTGTTTTTCTGGGACTGTGCTATTTCACTTAGCTTAATGTCTTTTAGTTCTATCCATTTACCTGCAAAGTTCATAATATCGTCTTTCTTTACTGCTGCATAGAACTCCATTGTGTAGATGTACCACATTTTCTGTATCCACTCATTTGGGTTGCTTCTAGCTTTTTGCTATTGTGAAGAGAGCTGCAATAAACATAGATATCCATATATCTCTGCAATAGGATGAGTCTTGTGGGTATATATCCAGGAGTGATATGACTGGGTAAGGTGGTAGGCTCATTTTCAATCTTTGAAGAGTTCTCAACATTGTTTTTCATAGGGATTGCAGGAGATTCCATTCCCACCAGCAGTGAATGATTGTTCCCCTTTCTCCACAACCTCTCCAGCATTTGGTGTAATTTGTTTTCCTAATCTTGGCCAGTCTTACTGGGGTAAGGTGAAATTTTAAGCTGGTTTTAGTTTGCATCTCCTTAATTATTAGCAATGTTGAACACTTTCTGAGATGTCCCTCAGCCATCTTCACTTCTTCATTTGTGAATTCTCTATCCAGTTCTTTACCCCATCTTTTGATAGTGTTGTTTGTTTTCTTGATCTAGATGCTAATGCTCTATCTGATGTACGACTTGTGAAGGTTTTCTCCCACTCTGTGGGTTTTCTCTTCACTTGGTTGATTGTTCCTTTTCACTGTACAGAAGCTTTTGAGTTAAATGAGGTCCCATTTGTCTATTGTTGAACTTGTTTCCGAAGCAGTGACTGTCTGATTTAGAAAGTCTTTTCCTACGCCTATGTCATGTAGTTTACATTTTCTTCTATAATTTTTAAGGTTTCTGGTTTCATATTGAGATCTTTGATCCATTTGGAGTTGATTTTTGTGCATGGTGAAATGTAGGGGTTCAGCTTCATCATTCTACAAGTGGCAATCCAGTTTTCCCAGCACCATTTGCTGAAGATGCTGTCTTTCCTCTATTGGGTCTTCTTGGCCCCCTTGTCAAATATGACGTGGCTGAAATTGCATGTGCTAAGGTTTGGATCTTCAGTTTTGTTCCATCGATCTACTTGTCTGTTTTTGTGCCATTACCAGGATGTTTTTATCACTATAGCCCTGTAATATAGTTTGAAGTCAGGTATGGTTATGCCCCCTGTGTTGCTCTTTTTGCTCAGGGTTGCTTTGGCTATCCAAGGTCTTTCATTTTTCCATATGAATTTAAGGATTTTTTTTTACCTAAGTCTGAGAAGAAACTCATAGGAAGTTTTATTGGGATTGCATTGAATCCGTATATTAGTTTGGGTAGGATGGACATTTTAACTATATTAATTTTTTCCAATCCATTAGTATTGAAGTTCTTTCCATCTTCTGGTATCTTCTTCAATCTCCATCTTTGGGGTTTTAAAATTTTTCATTGTAGAGATCTTTGGAGAGATCTTTGGTGTCTTTGGTTAGGTTTGTTCCAAGGTGTTTTATTTGAGGCTATTGTGAATGGGAGGGTCTCCTTGTATTCCTTCTCCATTTGTTTGTTGGTGATGTATAGAAAGGCTACTCATTTTTCTAGGTTAATTTTGTATCCTGCCATTTTACTGAAACTCTTGATTGTTTCTTCATGGAGTTTTTGTGTCCATATCATCTGCAAAAAGGGATAGTTTGACTTCTTCTTTTAAAATTAGTACTCCTTTAATTTCCTTTTCTTGTCTTATTGTCATAGCAAGGTTTTCAAGCATTATATTGAAGATGAGTGGAGATAGGGGTAGCCTTGTCAGGTTCCTGATTTTAAGGGGACTATTCTAATTTTTCCCCACTTAGGATGATGTTGGCTGTGGGTTTATGGTATATGGCTTTAACTATCTTGAGGAATGTTCCCTCCAGTCCAATTCCCCTCTAAGACTTTAAACATGAAGTCATGCTGGATTTTGTCAAAGGCTTTTTCTGCATCAATTCAGATAACCATGTAGTTTTCTTGTCTTTCAGCCCATTTATGTGTTTTATGACATTTATTGATTTGCATCTGTTGAACTATCCCTGCATCTCTGGTATAAATCCTACTTGGTCATCTTTTTGATATGTGCCTGTATGTGGTTTGCAAGTATTTTGTTGAGAATTTTTGCATCTATATTCATTAATGAAATAGGCCTATAGTTTTCTTTTTTGATTGTGTCTTTGCCTGCTTTGGTTATTAGAGTGATACTGGCTTCGTAGAAAGAATTTGGAATATCTCCCTGTTTCTATTATTTTGAACAATTTGAATAATAGTGGTTGTATGTCCTCCTTAACGTTTTATAGAACTCTTTCGTAAATCCATCTGGGCCTGAGCTTGTTTTCATTGGGAGGTTTTGAATTACTATTTTGATTGGCTCATATATTATGGGTCTGTTTAAGTTCTCAGTATCTTCTTGAGTAAGCTTTTGTGAATTCCAGGATTTCAGATATTCATCCATTTCTCTTAGTTTTTCGAATTTAGTAGAGTGTAGGTTTTTAAAATATTCTCATATTATTGTCTGAATATTTTTGTTGTCTGTCATATGTTTCCCTTTTCATATTTAATTCTATCAATTTGGAGCTGGTCTTTCTTTCTTTTGGTTAACTGGTCTAGAGGTCGATCTATCTTGTTTATCCTTTCATAGAACCAGCTTTTGGATTCATTGATTCCTTTTATTGTTTTCTTTATTTCTATTTCATTGATCTCTGCTCTAATTTTTGTTATTTCTTCTTTTGGGTTTATGATTGTTGCCTCTCAAGTGCTTTCAGCTGGAATGTTAGATCATTTGTGCTCTTTCTGTTTTTTTGGTTGTTTTTTTTTTTTTTTAATGTAGGAACTTGGTGCTATAAATTTCCCTCTTAGGACTGCTTTTAAAGTATCCCATAGGTTTTGTTGTGCTGTACTGTCCTTTTTATTTAGTTCCAGGAATACTTATATTTATTTCTTTATTTCTTCCTTGACCTGTTCATTATTTAGGAATGGGTTGTTTAGTCTCCATGTGTTCCTGTAGACAGTAGGGCTTATTCTGGTGTTGATACTGAGTTTTATTGCACTGTGGTCTGTTAGAATGCATGGGATTATTTTGATCCTTTTATATTTGTTGAGGTTTTATTCTGTGTCTCAGTATGTGGTCGATTTTGGAGAATGTTCCATGGGGTGATTAGTAGAAAGTGTATTTATTCTCTGGTGTTTGGGTGGAATATCTGTGAGTCCAGTTGGTGTATTGTATTGTTCAGTTCAGATGTCTTTCTGTTTATTCTTTGTCCAGTTGATCTGTCCAAAGGACTCAGTGGGGTATTGAAGACCCTACTATTAGTGTTCTGGGATTAATCTGTGTCTTGAAGTCATGCAGAATTGTGCTTATAATGTTTCGTGCACCAAGACATGTATGGCAGAGTGCATAAACTGGGATGGGGAGGGGTATGGAGAGGGGAATGTATCCAAATTGGACTGAAAATGATGTATGAAATACACAAAATATCAGTATAAAAGAACATTAAAAAGATAAAAAAATAAATAAAATTTAAAAAAGTTTGTTGCACCAGAGTTTGGTGGGTATATATTCATGATTGTGATATGTTCATGGTTAATTGTTACTTTTATAAAAATGTAATGGCCCTCTTTGTCTCTTCTGAGTAGATTTACTTTGAACTCTATTTTGTTAGATATTAGAATAGTAACTCCTGCCTTTACTTGGAATATTTTTTCCATCCTTTCACCTTAAATTGATGCCTATCCTTGAGGGTGAGATGGGTTTCTTGTAGACAACATATAGATGGGCTCTGTTTCTTAATTCATTCTCCCAATCTATGTCTTTTGATTGGGGAGTTTAGACCATTAATATTTAAGATTGAGAGATATGTGTTGCTTCCTTTCACCTTATTCTCTGTTTGCATTCTTGGTTTAAGTTAGTATTTCCACAGTTATAAATTACTCTCTCTAGCTGCTTGGGGATAGTTGCTCCTTTCCTCTGACCTTTGAATTGCTTCAAGTAATTTCTGAAGGGTTGGTTTTCTGGACATGATTCCTTTCATCTTGTTTATGTCATGAACTATTTTTCTTTCTCCTTGAACTATAATCGACATTTTTGCTGGGTATAGTTATCTCGGTTGGCATCTGTAGTCATTTAGTACTGGGAATACTTTGGTCCATCTTCTTCTGGATTTCGTGGTTTGCACTGAAAAGTCAGCTGTAATTCTGATGGGTTTCCCTTTATATGTAACTTGTTTTTCTCTTGTGGTTTTCAATATTTTGTCTTTGTTTTGGGCATCTAATGTTTTAACTATCGTGTGGCATAGGGAATTTCTTTTCTGATCTTGTCTATTTGGTATTCTATGTGCTTCTTGTATTTGTATGGGTTTGCATTTTTCAGTTTGGGGAATTTTTCTTCTATTATTCTGTTGAAGATCTGATCAGTAACTTTGTCCTGGGATTCTTCTCTTTCCTCTATCTGTATGATACAGAGGTTTGATCTTTTCATAGTGTCCCACATTTCCTGATTGTTCCACTGTTGTGTTTTTTTTTTAATTTTTCATAATCTTTACTTGAACATTCTAGTTCTTCTATCTTATCTTCCCAACTTGATATTCTTTTTTCTGCTTCATTTAATCTGTTACTGAGACTTTCTCCCATCCTTTCCAGCTGATTGGATGTGTGCTTGATTTCCTTTTTCATTTCATCCTGTGATTTCTATAGTATTTCCATTTCCTTCTGGAGCTTGTCTTTCTCTCTTTCTAGAGCCTTGATTCTCTGCTCGATTTCCTGTTTCATTTCAGCCTGGGATCTTTTCAGTGTTTCCACTTCCTTCCATGTTAGTCTTTCTCTCCCTCTAGTTCCTTCTGGAGTTTGTCATTCTCTTCCTTCAGTTCTTTGATCTGTTCTTTACATTCCTTGATTTCTTTGTGTATGTTATGATTGTTCTTTGAAAATCTGCATCCTGGGTTACCTCCAGGGAGGAATAGTTGTTGGAGCCTTCCACAGGACAGATAGAATTTGATGGCGATTTATTGTTTTATTTTCCCATGCTGATGATTTTTCATTGGTTTGAAGGCTTGTTCCTCTAGGCTGGCTGTGTAGTGGCAGGTTTGCTGTTTCTTCAGTTACCTTGTGCCCCCAATCTCTATGGCTGTTCCCATCAGGATGGCCACACTGGAGGGGGAGGTTTGGTCCACAGGCTCGGCACAGTCCCTGCCCCAGCTGCAGTCACCAACAAGTCTGGCCATTTCGTACTTTTTAAATCAGATATTTATCACTCAAATTTTCCTTTTATTTTCATGTTTTTCTTTGTTACATGACATGTTGTAAAGAAGTTACTTTGGGTAAAAGAGTTGTGTGTCCTAGACAAAAGTAATTAAACATGATACTTTTGTTTCCTAACTGTGAAAGGAAGGGAGGGTTAGTAGTCTCTAAGTAGTAGTCTCTTTAGCCATAGCAGCCTATTCATCTGAGCATTTAACCACTGGATTCACAAGGGTTTCCATAATAAATATTGGGTGCCTGTGCCTATCATTTACTGTATCAGGTAAGAGAAAGAACAAAGGCCATGTGGAATTCTGTTCATACAGATTCCAGTCTCTTCAGAAAGAGGTTCAACACATTTAGATCAGTGTATGTGGAACAAAGACCTTGAAGCTGTCCCTCTAAGGCCAAAGGCATAGAGCAGGCTGGACCCATGTGACCACAGATACTCAGAGAAGTTGTTTCATAATGCACTCTCATCATGAAACTTGCTTTACCATCAGAGCGCTTCTTTTTCACCTTTCATCCAGTGAGATACATCTAGAAAATAAGGTCTTTGTAATTTCTGATTCAGCTTATTTCCTTCATTAATACAGATAAAAATTTTATATGCTACAGATTAAGCTGTTTTTACAACCAGGTCTTGCTGGGCAGAATAAAAATACCTCTCTCATTTGTATTCTGAAGATAGCATTATGAGCCCAAACACACAGCATTTGGCATTCTCTCTCTTCTCAGAGTGAAAGTAAGTCACACATTACTGTAGGAGGTTCCCCATGTCCAGCTATGTTAACAGCTTTCCTCTTCTCTGAGGTGAGCTGGTTATAATTAGAGCCTCGAAGACTCAACCATATGGAATAAAACACTAAGGGTAGGATCTCTTTTTGTGCAATAACGACAGGACTCCCAGTAGGAAAAAATATATTTTGGAAAGCAGTGGAACAGAGATCAAAACAGGAATCAGTATGGAAGGGCACAGTGGCCAGGTAAACGATTTACTCTAGGTCAAAAAGACCAAAGGGTAGGAAAATACTGAAAGCAAAGTATGACACAATACCAGTCATTTTCAAGAACATTAATCTGGATTTGAAACTATTTTAAATGATGTTTCCATTCAGAAGATAAAATTTCTTATTTTTCTCATGGATTTCTAAAACATCAAAACTGGTGTTAAATCATATTTAGTATTCATCTCTCCTGTCACTGCTATTTTAAAACCTACAGTACAAGATTCATCACCTTTAAACTAAGCCAATACTTTAAATTTTCTGTTCATTGAAATCACTTGCAGTTTTAGTCTTAGCAAGAGTCAAATGTGTGTGCATTTTAGCTGGTGTTAATATACAATGATGAACTCTTGATTTCTGTCAGGGTTTCCCATGACTATTATCTCCAACTTTCCAACCTGATGGTGTGCTAGGGAGATTGGAAGGCTGTTGAGAATATAAGTGATGGTGAGGAGGCGCAGGGTAAAGGTAGACACAGAGGAGACAAAAAAGGAATATTGAGAGAGTGGGAGAGATAAGGTTTCCTTCTAGAAACTTGGTATAGTCTGAGGATTATAGGGAGAGACTTCTATGTTAGGTAAATTCTGTGAAAACACAGTCTATGTTTTAAAGTCAAATTGGTTTATTTATTTATTTATTTAAATAAATAAAATTATTTAAATAAATATTTATTTAATAAATAAAATGTCAGCCCATGAAAGGAAACAGCCAGAATTGACCAGAATCCAAGTCAACAGCTCCAGAGAGAGAGGACAGTTTTACTTCTCATCCACCTGTGCCCCTTTTCTAAGCCTAGGGAACAATCTGCGGAAGAGGGGGCGTGGTAGAATGTAAAGGCTGCGATTGGGGTGAACGGTGAAACTACAGCGATGTAGTCTGGACACTCATTTGATCAACTTGATTGAACAAACAACTGGCAACCTCCACTGAATGGTGGGACTGTGGGGGTTTGGGCACAACATCTATAGATTGGTTTTGCACGAAGGATGCTTATATCATGGATTATCACTTATAGCTAAAAAATGAAAAAAAATAAACCTGAAAGATGCAGGACAGTTATGGCAGAATACATGATCGGGGATGGGGTGGGGGGGGGGGAAGGGAAAGGGAAAAATAATATAAAAAAAAAAAATAAAAATATAAATAAAACATCAATAAAAATTAAAAAAAAATAAAAAAAAAAAATAAATAAATTATTTAAATAAATATTTATTTAATAAATAAATAAATCTTTATTTAATAAATAAATATTTATTTATTTAATAAATAAATAAATTTAAATAAATAAATAAATTTATGTGTAAAAAAGAAATAAATAAAATTAAAAATAAATAAATAAAGTCAAATTGGTTTTAACTGTGGAGATGAAGGACTCTACTGACAGAAAGGCCAGCAAGCCATCCAGAGGATGCACTCCTGGAACAGTCAATCTTTGTACGAATTTAAGACCCATTAAGACATGTTAATTTTTGGTATGCTAATACTCAGGCAAAGTGAATTTAACTTTAATTATACAGTTTATAGAAACTCCTAAAATATTTATACAATTCCAAGAATGCTGGAGTCTTGATTATATTTTGGGGAATAATTATTTTATTTATAGTCACAAGTTGAGTAAGATATGATGTGCTCCTTTCCCATCACCAGATTCCTTTGTAACAAAGATATTTCTGTCTCTTGAGAATATAATGCAAGACTAGTTGTAGCATAATCCCCCTGTGGATCAATTAGGATGATTTTCCATCTTTCTGATTTTTCTGCATAAATTTCAAGTAGGTCAGAGTTTATCAATGTGTGCTTCAACCATGTGAATGTCTTCCCATTGCTTTGGGATTCAGACATGTCTGAGGCTCAGCCAGTGTCATTTGATGTGGGTATAGTTCTCCTTCCCCACCTTCCAACGCTGTTTGCTTTTTGCAGATAGCCTAAAGGACCCCCCAGCCTCTGCATCATTGAGACTCTCATCAGGCTTGTTTTTATGAATGAAATCTTCTTTGCCACTACTGCTTCATTCCCAGGATCTCTGCCTGCTAAATGTCTTTGCCTCCTTCAGACCAGAGGGCATTTCATATTATTCACTCAAGATCTTTCAGGCTTTGCCAGGACCATACAGAATTCCTGACAGAAGCAATTTTTTTTCTTTCTAAATGTATTTATTATTTTCACTTTATGTGTATAAGTGTTATTGCCTATATGTATGTAAGTGCAACTGTGCCATGCAATACCCACAGAGGTCAAAAAAGAGTGTCAGATATCCCAGAACTTAAGTTACAGATGGTTGTTCGCTGCCATATGAGATTGGGGATCAGAACTGAGTCCTCTGCAAGAACAGCCAGTGCTCTTAACTGAAGAGCTGTCTCTCCAGATTTTCTTTCTTGACACTTGTAATGGTTTGTAAAATGTTTTTTTTGTGTGTGTGTGATGACTTATTTAATGATTCTTTCTCCAAAAATATTCATTTTCTTAGACCAGCTTTCCTGAACACCTAGTATAACATGTATTTGTTGGATTTATGGCAAACTTAATAAAGAAATCCTACAAGGATGTCAAACTATTGATGCCATCCCAAATGCATCTTCAGGGTGTTATCGATATAAGTCTGGTGGCCTGTATCCTGACCAGCCCTGCTGTAGGTCCATGATTAGATCATATATGGAAAGTCCAGGCAAGCAAGATTTCCCAAAGCAATAAAAGGGTTTCTACAGAACAGAGAGGATTTTACCATTCTGATGTTCTTTGTGCAATAAACAAACTGCATTTTTACTTACCAAATAGTGTTAAATTAAGTGCTATGAAAATATGGTGCTACTCAAGTTTAATAGTTTCCCTATTTAATTGCTCTTCACTTATTTCTCTCTTAGATCCTGAAACCTTTATTTAAGATCAGATGAGTTATTTTATATCAACTTGTTATAATCAAGCACTTTTACAAAGAAAATAGTATATTTTTTCCTTATAAATACAAACCAATTTGTGTAAACATCCTGGACAAGAAAATAAAATTCTTTCTGCCTGTACTGATTTTGACCATCATATTCTCCTTTGCCCAAAAGTCATGTTGTAGACTGGGCTTTGAAGAGCTGTCAGGGAGAATATATTCTGGGTTCATGTGGGTGTTTTCTTCCAACACAAAGATAAACATAGAGCATGCCTGCTGCTTCCAGACAGTGGAAGATGGATCTTTCCAAATATGTATATATGAAGCATTTACCTCAACAGGCAGCTCAACCAGGAAGCAGCAAATGATCGAGCATCAATCACAGTCCACCATACAAAGTACACAGATAGGGATTCTTTCTAAATTGTCAGTTCTTATGCCGGGCGTGGTGGCGCATGCCTTTAATCCTAGCACTTGGGAGGCAGAGGCATGCGGATCTCTGTGAGTTTGAGGCCAGCCTGGTCTACAGAGTGAGTTCCAGGACAGCCAGAGCTACAGGGAGACCCTGTCTCAAA
Source organism: Rhizomys pruinosus (assembly GCA_009823505.1). NCBI lineage: Eukaryota > Metazoa > Chordata > Mammalia > Rodentia > Spalacidae > Rhizomys > Rhizomys pruinosus. The sequence goes on from VZQC01007611.1 coordinate 2,167,147, forward strand.
AAGACCAAAAAGAAAGAAAGAAAGAAAGAAAGAAAGAAAGAAAGAAAGAAAGAAAGAAAGAAAGAAAGAAAGAAAGAAAGAAAGAAAGAGAAAGAAAGAAATAGTCAATTCTTCCAAAGTTTACTTTCAGTAGTTAAACAGAGTGGTTTATATGTTATTCTAATATAATTTGCATTTAAAGCATTGTTCAAAAGTTAATTTTCTTTAAACATGCTTCCAGACAGGAAATAATTTTATAATTATGATTTCTTTATATCTGAGCATAGATAATTGATGGCTTTAGACAGCTGGTAACTTCTGTAAAGTCAATATAACAATACCAAATTAGCAGGTATAGACCCAGTCAGTTGCATCATTTCTGTTATTTCAAGAGATATGAATTTGTCTTACGTACATGAAAGAAATTAAATTTCAATGAAGAAGATTCAATAGGCTTGCAAATGTAGCCTCCATAATGATATTTAATTATTTAAGTTCATTACATTTTAATGTTTATCAGTTTGGTAGGCGTTAAATGATATGCTCAGGTTGGATATACTGAGCTCTGGTCTTGTTCTTCATAAGAAATATACACAGTTTTCACACATTTGACCCTAGTTTTATATACTAAATTTTTTCTCAAAGGAATCTGCCCCTGTTTCTCATTGTCATAAAACATCAAGGGTACCTTTAAATGCTTTCGTTCTGGGGAAATGGAAATGGTCTTGGGAATTTTTTGTAGTCAGCTTACCTCAAAGCCTCATGGTCAAGAGTGCGGGCCAAGAAAGCAAGGTCATTAGCCTTTTGTCTGTCATCCTGTGACCTGCTGGGGCCTGGAACTCTAAATAATCCTCACAATTTCAGGGGTTCTGTCCCTTGTTAGGGGCACATTTCTTTTGACCAGGTTTCTGAGTCTGTAGCTAATAATACCCTCAGCACACTTTTCTTTTGTCAATACATATGACACAAAGTCTGGGTAATTCCTGCTGAAATGAAACCATAATGAAAGAATTTATAATCAGTTCTAATGTATTTGAGACCTAACGTATATTAGCCCTTCATCAAAGAGAATGATAAAAAGCAGCATTAATATGGGTGGATAGTAATTACTTCAGAGCTCATAATTATTCTCCAGTTGACTACAGAGAAATACTGATATTTTTATTCCTCTCTTAAAAATAAAAGGCACCATGGCCAGATTTCAAAATGTATGATTGCATCCCACTTAATTTATAAGGGCTAAGACTAAGAAAACACTTCTGGAGATTACAAAGGAAGTATTTTGGAATTAAATTAGGTCAAAGTTCATGGTTAGGAGCTCCCTTTACCTCACCTAGTTCTGTTGCTTCACCACTGAATCTGTTTATTGCCTATAGGAGACATGAAATAGAGAAATTACTCTTACACCCCTCAAAATGGCATGACTTCTACTTTTCTCTTTACTCTAATGAGAGTTTTATGTGCATTCCTCTGGGAGAAGAGACCCAGTTGATTTCAAGGTAAAATAAATCACTTCTACACACAGGGAAGAGTGGTCTTATTTATTTTATATTTGGTGCTTTAAGATACTTATTTAAAATTTCTGACATTGGAAATGCAGTATTTGTTGTTTAAAAGACACATAGCTGTAGATGCAATATTAAGACTGTCATTCCTATTCAAAGGGTAGATGCCGTACCCGTGTCATACCAGGCCACTCAGCTTACAGGCATACATGAGCTGTGACAGGTCTGCTTGTGGCAGAAACATTAATACTAGATATTTTTTATAGTTCTGGCTTTCCACTTAAAGCAATTTAACCTCACTGGCCATCCGGATCAGTTCAGAATGAAGAAGAGCCAGGGTTGCTGATGGACAGTGGGCTTTTTGCTTATTAGTAGAGGGATTCTTGAAGTCATATAAAGATCTCTTGGTGTGAAACCCAGGATGTATTGAGTCTGTTGAAACTTACACAAAGAAGCTTTCATTGAGTTGTTAAATTCTAACTCTGTCTTCCTAATTTATTCTTGGCGTCTTTTGGTATAGACTTAAAAGAAATCTGTTTTCTTTCTTCTAACAATCGTTTTTCCCAAACCAATACCAACCCTCTTCTTCCCATGTAACTTGAAAATAGTGAGATGTATAGAAAAATCATGAGAATATGAAAACACAGTTATTCTTAAATCACTAAAATAAAGCTATAATCTATTCTGTAGTGACAATTTGTTATAATTGAATGATAAGATATTATTTAATATATCAACAAACAATACTTTCATTTGGAGAACTCAGCTTCATTTTCTTCTAGGCTGATGATGTGTTCAGGCATTCATGATGCTGAATCAGTATCTCCATCCAATCGTAACTCATAACAATGGGACAATATGTAAGCCTGCAAACTTTACTCTGTCAGTTAGAAGCTTCCTGAAGAGAGAAGACCAGGGCAAGAAGATATATGGGAAAACTCGTTCAGCCACTCCAGCCTTAGACATTCTCCCTACTTCACTCACATAGCAATGGAAAACTATTCCCACATACAAAGAAGTAGAAGACCAAGTTTAACAAAGCATTATTACTATTGCATCTTATGTAGACTGAAGAGGAAACAGTTCTGTAAGCAGATGAAGCATGTAAAAGGCTAGGCTCTGTAGCAATAGAACATGAATGGTTTCCAATACAGATCATGAGAATTGCCTCAGATACCTTAAAAGGTTAGGGATACGCACTTCCATTCAAATTGACTAAGGCAGATATCTTACAGAACGTTGATGTGAAGAAAAATCATCCATTATGAGAGGTCGCACACATGCCTCCAACTACTGTTGAACTAATGAGTCAGAAAAAGAACTGAGCTCATTTGACATATTTCTTTAAAAGCCAAGAATTATGTAAGTTAAGTTATTTAAAATTGTAAAGTAGATAATTAGAAGCAGTAAATACTGCTTTTCTCAGTTTCTGTTGCTAATCAATAAGTAACTTTATCTCTATCATGTCCTGAAAAAGAAACATGTAAAAAAAAATCAGACATTGGGAAATTATAGGAAAATCAAAAATTTGAAAAAGTAGTTTTCAACATTTAGTATTTTAAATGATGTCTTGAAATTGGGCATGTCTCAAATATTCTCATTCAGCTATTTTAAAATTTAGAACTAAAAACATATATTTTGGGGAATTGTAACAACATAGTTGCATGAACAGACAATCCTAACTGCACCTTTTACATTTAATCAGGATTATATGAAGTAACTGTAGCTATCTGTGAACTTGCAACTGACAATCAATTAATATCAACTATTGCTTTCATCCCTGATTTCTCATAGAATTATATTGGAAAGTGTGTTTATAAAACCATATAAATTAACTTGCTGTGTGCAGTCACCCTTTGTTTGGGATAACCTTGAAAGCATGACTTTCTAATTAAGTATCCAATAGGTGCTTTCAATTACTTTATCAATTTCTAGTTTTTAAATTCTTTGATCTTTGCATGCTATTGATATGTTAAATGGTATAATTCTAGGCTAATGAAATGTTGCCATGGTGTATTTTGCTTTTTCTTCTCTTTGTGGGAAGGTGTTTTCCACTCTTTGAGAGTTATAGTAGATTTACAAACATAACACCTAATGCTCTCTGAAAAGACAAGTCTTTCTCAAATGTTTAATAGTCCTTTCCCATGAAGTGTGCTTAGAGTTAATGCTTGCTTTTTCACTATCTACATTATTCAAATCAACTTGTGGCTTTCAGTTCTTTCTCCCCTGCTTTTTTTTTTTTTTGTATAACTCTTGTGTTATGCATGACAATATACTCTTGCTTATTGCTATGTGGTTGGCTGTCTCTTAACTAGAATGTCCTGTGTTTGTAGTGATTGCTTTTTGCATGAGGTTTATGAAATGTCATACAAATTAAATGGTTGTAGAAGTCGGAAGAGAATGTGGGGCCTCACTTGCTTTTTTGTGTATTGCATATGTCAGTTGTGTGACACTTAAAATTACTCTCATATGGCCTTTGACTTCCCCTTTACTGTGTTTCTTTATTCTAGCAAATTAGCACTGTTAAGGATAATAAAGCATTTATCAAACATTGGGAGTGTTTTAATACAATTATTCTTCTAAAACATGATCTTGTTATAAATAACTATACTGAGCATGAAATTGCACAAGGGCCTAATTTCATTATACTACAAAATTGATTATGAAATATAATCCCTGACTGTGTAACTACCTTGATGGTTAAACACTGACTTCTATTGATAGCACTTTTTTCTCTGCCAGGCAATGAGATTATCAATTGCTAGATTCCTGTAGGTGTCAAACGTCTTAAAGCCACAGCTATTATTTAAATGAAAACACACAGGGGAGTACTTGTGTCATGACAAGTAATTTTAAGAGACACATTAAAAAATGTTTTAAAAATGTGTAAAATACAAGTGTTAATGTTCTTACAAAGATAGCAAGGGAAGCAAGTGGAAAAAGAACAACATTAAAATGTTTATGTCTCTATTCCTAATGTTGATATCTTGTCCCAAGTTAGTTTGACCTACTTTATCTTTACTGCTGTCACCAATTTTTAATAGAAGAGACACAGAATAAATGAAGTATTTTCATCTAATGAAACTGTTTACTTTTTTATGCAGTGGGTAGTTTTTTAAAATCATTCACTTTGCATATGACTGAAATATCAAAACACAATGTATTTTAAAGGCTAAGTGTGTTTACAAACAAATCTATGAGATATGTTGGGGAAGGGGACTTTTTTTCTTAAACAAAATCAACTGTGATATAACTTCCCCACTCTTTTTTGAAATATCCTTGAGAATTTTAGTTCTTACATTTATTTTTCCCCCTCAGTCTTGTTTATTCTTGAATTGTCTTTTTTTTCCCTCCATTTCTCCGTTCTCGATCCTAGGTCCCCTAACAAAGAAACAGAGAGATGATTTAGGTGATAATGACGGTGCTGAAGACGAAGGTATTTTTTTTTTTCCACCAAATCTATTTGCATGACCAGGGCCTCAATCATTTTTTCCACCCCTTTCTATATATATATTTATATAATTTTTTTTACTTCTTGTCTTTTTGAAGAGTTCTTTTTAATTCCCGTTTTTGATGTGTTTTGTCTTCTTGCTTGTTGTTACATATAAATATGCATTTTTTAATTTTTTTTACAAAAAGAGTGAATGTTAAGTTTTACATTTTGATGCCAGCCATTCAGATGTTTGAAATGAGGGGCATTTTTTTGTTGTTTTCTTGAACTGACTTTTGATATGTTTCATCCCACGTTTTGATGAATTCGTGCACATTCTTTGAACTAACAATCTCCCCCACTTGTAGTCCCTGTACCCATCTGCATGTTTTCTAATCTGTGTAAATATTTTGGCCAATATTACTGTGTATCATTTTTACATTTCCCATTACTTTTTTAAAAAGCACCCCATGCCCTATTTAAATGACAGACAAGCTGATGTAAAGTGTTTCTTGAGCAATATGTTCCAGATTTGAAAAATGCCGCTTTGTGTTGATACTCTTAAATATCATATCAATAAAATAAAACCACATCGGCGATGGTCAGTAATAATCACTGTACCCATTTAAGTGCTCCGGGCTCCTCATAATCATTGAGTTAGCGGCTGGAGACATAGCTAAATGGTTAAGAATGCTTGCTGCCCTGCTACAGTGCCTCCTTCATTCCCAGCACGCACATTGGGTGGAACACAGCCCTCTGTAACTCCAGTTTTCTGGGAACCCTTCTTGCCTCTGTGAGCACCTGCACTCATGTGTGGATCCCGACATACAGATAGACACAGATACACATGATTTAAAAATTAAAATAAAACCTCCAAAATAATTTTTGGTAAATTTAATAGATACTTTAAAAAATTTACATATATAACTTTTAATTTTGAAAGGAGTGTATTTTCGGGCTGGAGAGATGGCCTAGCGGTTAAGAGCGCCGACCGCTCTTACAGCGGACCTGGGTTCGATCTCCAGCACCCACATGGTGGCCCAAAACCGTCTGAAACTCCAATTCCAGGAGAACTCCAGTTCCAGGGGAATCCGACACCTCCTTCTGACCTCCGCGGCATTGCACGACACGGGTGCACAGACTTGCATGCAGACAGTACATTCATACACATACAGAAATAAATAAAAAAGTTTAAAAAAAAAAAGAAAGGAGTGTATTTTCTAGATTAGCAAATACAATCTTCTAGCTTTCAAAGAATTGAAATCCATATATAATAAAATATTTTCTACTTTACTAATATTTGGAATCATGATTATTTTGTAAATCTTAATAGTCACTAGATTAACTTGACATTTCTTATTGCACTTGGTGTTTACTCTAGTGCCTAGATAGAACAGTTGGTTTGTTCAATATATTTTGTCTACATTCAGGGTTTTATGTAAAACATGCTTTGTTTTTGATTTTGGTTTTTATATCCCCTTTGTTGTAATTCTTATATAAGTGATTAACATAATTCATTATTCATAGTTTTACCCCAAAGTTTTATATCATAGAAAGATAATGATAACATAGTAAGAAGTATTTTTTTTCCAAAGGAAAATAATCTATGTCCAGCTCAATAGAGATTCTCACTGAATAAATAAGAATTTATGGCTAGATGACTTTCCTAAAAAAATTGCACCCATTTATTTTAGCTTCAATTGTTACATATTCAGTAACTTTTTAATTGTCAAAATGTAAATGATAAGAGATAAAATAATAAAAGCTTAAATGTTTTATTTCATGTTTGTACCTTAAAACATTTAAGTGTTATTGATGGCCAGGAGCCATAACTCGGCACGTATGTGTGCATACTGCCTTATCAGAGGACTAAAGTGAAGATCCCAGTGCCCTCGTCACGTAGCTTACGAACACCTGGAACTCCAATTCCAATGATCTGACAACCCCTTCTGATTTTCGTGGATAGCCAAACACATAAGTACACACACACATACACACACACACACACACACACACACACACACACATACACAAACATAAAATATTTTCCAAAAATTATTACTGAAGTATAACTTATGATACTTGTCATGAAACCCATCAGGGAATTAAACATTAAATGAATGCTTATCATTAATATTAATATTAAATAATTAAAACCACTGCCCCATAAACATAATTTACAATGCAAAATGGTTAAAAATTAAGCTTCTACTATCAAAATGCAAGTTGTGATTTAAAAATATGTTACAAGTCTGATATAGTCAAATATTTAGGAAAATTAATGACTGTATAGGACATGGTTAATGTTCCCAGCTCCTACTTTCAGGAAATGTGCAATAAATATATTGAACTCCCAGAAAAATCTAACATTTTATACATTGTTAATATAAAGAACTGCTTGGTGGGCAATGTAGTCTTGAGCTTAGTAGTATATACAATTGCTTTAGTTTTAAAAGACTCCTTCTCCTTAGTCACTCTTAGGCTTAGATACCGTCTCAGTGGAGAATATTACCTCTAATTCCCTGTCAGCAATCTTTTGCCATTTCTAAGCAAAACACAGTTGTACATTCTCACTTTACAATTTATTATAAACAAATAACTTTCTGTCTTATAATATGAAGTAATAAACTGGTTCAAAATATTATTCCAGGCTTCTCCCAATTTAATGTAATTTTAGAGATTTTAAAGATATGCTTAATTTTGCCAACAAATATCTCAAAATTAGAATTTTAATATCCAAATGAAATGTTATTATGTCCATAGAGCTTTGAGCTTACTAAAAATTGCTCTGTAGATTCTGAAATGTTTTGTATTTTTGTGTTCAGTTTAATAAGCACCAATCCAGACAAGCTTCCTATGTTATATTAGCAGTAGTGAATGGTTACTGAGGTCCATAAACCTAAGTGAAGGGCACAGAAATGTCTTTAAACATCCTCTTATATGTATCGGAGAAAGATTTCATTGAAGCAATGTGTCACAGGCTAAAAACTATTAAATCGCCCAAACTCTAAAATATGGGCAATTAACCTCTCCATGGAGCCTTTCAAAGAAACCAGTAAACATATTTAAGGAGTTATGTGCCTAATAATTATTCAGAAGGACTGTTAAAAAGAATTGTGATCCTGAGTCCTGGCTATCAGGCACAAAAATCCTCCCAGGAACTCTTGGTTTACTAGTGACACTTTCTACCTTTCTGTGAAATATTGGTTTATCAGGAGGATGGAGCAGATAATAAAGCTGAAACTTTATATTCTAGTTTATTATTTTATTAACTTGAAAAACTTGGAGTTCTTTCTTAATGTCTTAGAAGAAAATAATCATCAATGTAATATTTTGCCTTTACCATTGTACGCCTGTCAGAATTGTATTTATTTAACAAGGCTTTAAAACATTATAAACAACAGAGGCTATGAACCTGCTTGATGAAAATTTGTGGTTTTACTGAAACTAAGGCAATATATTATGAACCTGAGGTATGTCCTGGCAATTTTAGTAAAGTCATCTGTTTATGAAAAGTAAAAATTACAGATGAAACACAATGCACATATGCTTCATCTTTTTTTTTTAATTTAATTTTTATTGATGCTTTGTGCATTTCATACATTTTTTCCAATTCAGTTCAGGCTTATTTCCCTTTCCCTTCCCCCCCACCCCCACCCCATCCCAGATCATGCATTCTGCCATAACTGTCCTACATCTTTCTCTCAGTTTTTTTTTCATTTTTTAGCTATAAGTGATAATCCATGAGTACAAGCATCCTTCGTGCAAAACCAATCCGCAGGCTGTTGTGCCCAAACCCCTACAGCCCCACCATCCAGTGGGGGGTGACAGGTTGTTTGTTCAATCAAGTTGATCAAATGAGTGTCCAGACTACATTGCTGTAGTTTCACCATTCACCCCAATCGCAGCCCTTCCATTCTACCATGCCCCCTCTTCTGCAGATTGTTCCCTAGGCTTAGAAAAGGGGCACAGGTGGATGAGAGGTAAAACAATCCACTCTCTCTGGAGCTGTTGACTTGGACTCTGGTCAATTCTGGCTGTTTCCTTTCATGGGCTGACAGTTTGTCCAGGAATAACCTTTCGATCCTACTAATGAAGCACAAGCAATTAGATATATAGGTATTTAAGCAGCACTAATAGTTATGGTAGGTTACTTTAGCATAGACACATATGTTTGGATGATGTTAATCCATGAATTACATCTTTTTATAGGGTATTAAATAAAAGAAAAAATATTAGAAGGACAGCTTGGCTCTAAAAAATTCAGTATTAATTGTGAAAGGACATTTAGTATAATCAACTGAAGATAGACTTCAAAAATGTGATTAGTAAAATAATGACATGAGGACATAATATTCAATATTATGTTCTCCGATATGTCAGTTTCATTTATAAAGTTGTGCCATCTCTCCAGACCCCGTAACCATTTTAAAAAACAAAGTATATTCTTTTTTTTTTAATTTTTTTAATAAGTATGGGGCTGGAGAGATAACCTAGCGCTTAAGAGCACCGACGCTCTTGCAGAGGACCCGGGTTCAATCCCCAGCACCCACATGGCGGCTAAGAACCATCTGTAACTCCAATTCCAGGAGAACTCCAGTTCTAAGGGAATCCGACACCCTCTTCTGACCTCCGCGGCATTGCATGACACGGGTGCACAGACCTGCATGCAGACAGTACATTCATACACATACAAAAATAAATAATTAAAAAAATTTAAAAAGAATATTAAAAAACAAAGTAAATAATTAAAATTTTAACTGTTTATTATAAACATCAAAAGGATTTGTGGATTATACAAGCAAATCCAAATGGGCCACTCTGATAATCATGGACCCATAGGAAAAAATTATAATTATCTTATACTAGAAGATATCAGTTTTCCAAGTTTCCCAAACACTCTATGAGGCACAGAACTTTTACCTATTTTAGGAATTAATACTCCTTGTAATATTAATCTTATTTACTTCAAGCTAAAAGAAATATTTTCAGCACACCACACAGTATTAAACTTTATTTGAACTTCCTCACAAAGGACAACCAAATTTTCAAAATTCTTAGGTAAGAAGGAAATCTTTGAAAAGTTCGAAAAGGTGAATTTGCAATTCAAATTGACCCAGACAGCTATGATCCTTTCAAGTCTGCTTTTCAAGGAAAAGGAAAGAAATTTGCTTCAGAATGGCTCCTAGTTTCTTTTCACATGTTTCAGTTTGTCACACTGTCCGCCAAACCACGCTCCAGGTGTGCACATGGCTGTTCTTCTCCATGTGTGCATCATTGTTTTCCAGGTGAACAGAATGGCTCTACCAAGAGTTCATTACTGTTCACAGTGGGTGCTTTGTAATTCTATGTAATTTTAATTAAAGAAGAATTCTGAAACAGCCTCCCTCTGTGCTACCTCCAAGCATACAATTAGCAGAATACAGTGTCTGCTGCGAACAGTCAGCTAATGATTTCAGTTTAATAATTTATTATTCCTTCTTCAGTGCCAACCATATGAGAAAAATAGGTAGCTAAGGCTGTATGTAGGAAACAGGCAGCTGAGGAGCATAGTTGGACAATTTGAAAAGGACTGCTTGCTCTGTGTCAGTCTGACATCTCCACAAGCCCCCAAATTTTCCCATAAGAAGAATATTATTTCCCCCACAAAATGGTTTCAGAAGAAAATAGATGTAGGTTTTCTTCCTAAAACCCCTGTTCCTAGCAGGTGATTACTGTAGAAAAATGCTTTCTTTTCATTACATTGCAACTGGACATGCTTATGAAGTTCACCCTTAGGGGAGGGAGGCATTGCTGGATGCTGCTATACTAGCAGGAAGTCATTTCAAAGTGGTTTTTTTTTAATGGAGCAAATTAGATAAGGCATAACACTCATATATAAAATTGCCATAATGAAACCCATTAATTTCTAGGTTAAATTAGAAAATCAATAATAAAAATTAAGAAATTGTAAAAAAGATATACTAACAATTTTCTGTAAAAATGTAATAATCTTTAAAAAAATTCTCCAAACTGTGCCACAAGACATTTCCTCAACTTGGAAGTCTAAAGAAGCAAGAAAAATGTCAATTATGATCTTCAAATGAGTTTCCACTCAGAGCAAGTGCTCCATCACAGTAGAAAAATGACATGAGGCATTTAAATTGGTCACACGTTCATACTTTCATAAAGGGAGTGTAAAAACAGTCTGTAAATAATTACCAAGTTCTCTGCATGATTCGTATCAGTTTATCCTCAGTAGTAAAGTTGTATGAGAGCTGAGATAGATTTTAAAACATTAAAATGTTCATGAAGAAAAGAACAAAATATTATATTCATTTGACAAATTCAATATCCATGTTAAAGATAATATACTTCATATAATGTTGCTTGTGAGTATAAAGGACCACAGATTACTATATAATGGTAACATTTATTCATGTATCTTCATTACTGTGTGTACACATCTATGCTATTTTAATGTATGTAGGAGAACGAATATGTAGGCCACTTTTCTTTCTATAGAAATAATTGCATTTCGTTCCCTGTTTTGTTTTGCGTTTATTTAATTTTTTGTTCTGTTTTATTTTGAGACAGGGTCTCCCTGTAGACCCAGCTGGCCTGGAACTCACTATGTAGACCAGGCAGGCTTCAATCTCAGAGGACTGCCTACCTACCTTGGCCACCTGAATGTTGGCCTTGAAAGCATGCACCACACTGAGCTGTTTCTTTTATATGTTATCTGGAGATCCTTGGCGAAAACAAGATACTTGTGGGCAGTGCATCTCAGCCAATAAAAATGGAAATTAAAATGGAATAAATCAACTTCATGTTACCCTAAGTTTTGGCATTTTATCCTGAATCACATAGCTTTACCCGTCACATGTCTATATAATAAATATGTGCAGGTAAAGAGAGGCTAAATGAGTACATTAACTATAGGAAGTCGAGAGAAATAGCACTCTATCATTTTCTTCTTCCAAAGGTTAAGATTAGGTGGGATGGGAGAATGGCCTGAGCTTTCTTTAAAAAAAAAAAATCATTTAAATGTCTTCTCTCTAAACGCATCAACAACAGGTGTTCAGATGTGCATGATTTTACTGCGTAAACAATCATTTCATAGTACTTAAGCAGAAAATTAAACTCTGAAAGGAATAGTACAATACTGTAATTATGTTCACAAAGAGGCACACAAATGACTTAGTGTAATCATGTAGTATTTGACACAAAGCTCCTCAGTAAGAAAGAGGTGGAGAACCAGACTGCTGGACTCACAGTAGAGTTGCTTCCTCATCCATACCTTTATAGTTCATAAATGTCATAAGAGATCTCTCCCATTTTAAAGGGAAATATGAAGAAACAATCTCCTATTCTTTATTTTGATTTCACTGACACTTCAGGAATCCATCCAAATGTGCTAAAATTCACACTTCCTTTCAATTTGTCCAATTTTTATAATCCAGCTCATAACTTGTAAACATAATTTTAGACAGAAAACAATGGATGCCTGCTGTTCTTTTCTAAAATAGCTCTTAATACAAATTGCTTAAGAAACACTTCAAGAACACCAGCAACTTGAAGACATGTTAAAACCCTGGCCTTTTGTCCCTAAAATGAAAAAGAATATTGTGCCATTAAGACGCTCTTGGGATAAGAATAATTGCCATTTGTTTTTCAGATATTCGGGACAGTGGGGGTCCCAAGCCAGTGATGGTGTATATCCACGGAGGCTCTTATATGGAGGGTACTGGGAATCTCTACGATGGAAGTGTCCTGGCTAGCTACGGCAATGTGATCGTGATCACAGTCAACTACAGGCTTGGGGTACTTGGTAAGACGTCGTCTCTTTTAGCTTCTTGACATTTATCCATGAACTATGTGATAGTTTTGCTTTAGCTTGTTTTTTAATTATTTTTTTTTGTTGTTGTTGTATGCTTCCTGATTATATTTTGAGCCAAAATTGTTGTTAGTTTCAATGAGTTGGTAAATGTTCGCAAAATAAGTGAAGGCAACACGGGACAAGCAGAGGGTAATGAAATCATTTCTTGCTGGTGAATGTTCTTGGTTTGACTTTATAGATGTTTGCAAGCCAACAATGGCAAAGGCTTTTAAAATAGAGTCCCTGAACAAATTTTCCCTTCTTCTACTTTTCTTTTTTATGATGTTATAAAACATGCCTGAGGTTTGCAATACTCTCGGAGGAAGTGACTACTCGTTTCTGGAATTGTGTATGGATTGATTCTAGGAAATTACTGCTTGTCATTGTTTGTGTTCTTCTCTCCTGGCTTTCTTTTGTGGTGCCAGAATAATCAGGAAGATTTTCTCTGAATATATTTGATGGAACAACTTAATTTGGAAAAGTATGCATTGATTTCATGATGTAGTAATGAGTTTAATTAAATCATGTATACTTTTTTTTTTACAGAGGAAGATAAAGTCAAAAGGTTTTGAAGAAAAGTATAGAGAAGTAATATGATTTATAACATATATTTTTCATTTAGTATCCAGGCTACCAATGTAAGTTTGATTCTGAGTATTACCAGAGTTTCAGAAGTAAAACTATGCCAAATAGAGTGATACAAGCCTTTAACCCAACTTAGGAGGCAGACCAGGTAGATATCAATGAAACAGATGCCAGCCTGCTGATCAGAGGGAGTTCCAGGCCAACTGGGACTAGAGGGAGACCCTGTGTCAAAGAACCAAAATAGAAAAACATAAAATTATATTCCTTAATGAGCATTGTCATTGGTGTTTTAGTTAAAAATATTTGGTACAAAAAGTACAATTTATCACCAAATGGTTTTATTTCTCACTTGAATTGCTTTCAAAATTGTATTCTAACCTCTACATTCAAGTTCATTTTGTACGGAGAAAGATATTGTACTCTAATTTTTTTTGTTCTGAAATGTCCTGAAAAATGCTGAATTAGATTATCTTACATAATAATTTTTTTTAAGTTATTTTCGATAAATTTATTTTTATTTTGTGTGTATGAGTATATTGCCTGCCTGGATGTAAGTGGAGGATTCCTGTGGAGACCAAAAGAGGGCACTGTTGGATGTCCTGGAACTGGAGTTACAGGCAGTTTTTAGCCACCATGTGTGTGCTGGTAACAGAACCTGGCCCCTTTCCTAGAGCAGTTAATGCTCTTAACAACTAAGCCATCAACACCACCCTCATAATCATTTTTAATATTACATAGATATTGCTGCCATGTTGACTATCAGTGGCTTTCTACTTCTTTAGTCTTCATTAGATTTCTGATGGAGTGAAGATGAAAATCTTTTTCTAGTTTACTACTTTGAAATTTGGAGTATAGTAGAAGATGGGAGAGATATACTGTGTTGTTATGGGGGTAGTACATTCTTGGAGCCCACTCTGTGAGTACCCTTGTGTTCCCATAGTCTTCAGCCATGCATTACTTCAACTGTTAATGTCGTAGTGGATAAAGACTGGGATTTTCTCACCAGCGAAACTTGGCAGATTCAAAAAGAAATAATTATTCAGAATTATTCTCCAATACCTTAGTCATGTTATTTGTTTCTTTTGGAATATTTTTATTTAATGGTTTTCAATATCATCCATGATTTTATCTTACAGCATTGCTTATATTTCAGAAATTTTTATTGGCTCTCATTATCATATCATTCCAAAATTCTCCAGTTGAAAATTCTGTGCAGTGATTGAAATGGAATGTCAAGTATGTGGATACAGTGGTTATTCGAAATTTTATTTTAACAACTTCTGATTTTGAATCTTACTTGGATATTCATATCTTACATTTAAAACACACACACACACACACACACACACACACACACACACACACGCACACACAGTGCAGTGGGGTCCCAGGACGATAAATTAACAAGCTAAAAGAATTAAGAAGACACTCAATTACATGGTTTGTCTAATGGTCTCAGCATTCAGAGGGTGATTTTCTCAGTGTTAAATGTCTGTTCTGCCTCATGGTGAACCCTGAGATTTAGCCTTTTGTTGGTTCCTTTATTCCTGTTAAACAAGAATAGCATCCTAAGAACTCCTAACATGAGAAAGAGCAAGACATTGTTGGTGAACTTTCTTAAGCACATCTTAAAATTTTTATTCTAGAGCCAATGGATTCTGGTCAGTTCCTTCCAAAATAAACCCCTTGGATCTTGTGAAAATGTATTCAAGTGGGTTAATTCAAGGAAAAAAATATCAGAACATTTGTTACAGTATCCTTCACACAAGTATTACTCTAAACCAGATCAACAGATATCCCGCTGGACTCCATCAGATATTTGAGGTGGTTGTTCGTGAATAATTTATCTAATAACAACAAGGCAAGCCAAGTTTTCTTGGAAATGGAATCCAAAAGGATTGCTGTCTAGTTTGCTCTCAGGAAAATGATGAACATTAAATAGAAAATAATATTTGATTCCACATCAGAGGAAATTCTGAGCTGCCTTTGGACTCTAGCGTTTTGTTGTGAAAGAAACCATTTGGGGAGCCAAGATACTAATTGGCTAATTATAGTACTCTTGCTCTGAGATGATTGACAAATAAGTCAGCATGTCGGGAGCAAGTAAAACAATTAGTACTACTTGGACTTTTCCATACCTGTTTTGCTTTTCTTTTTTGGTAATTAATAATAAAGTAAAAATTTTCAGTTATATATCATTAAACCAGTGTCTAATGGCTACAATTCGGGGTCAAAGCACTTGTATGATAATATTGTGTACATTTCAAATGAGGAGTTGGATAGGAAGAAATGCAGGTGAAATTCTAGTAGATGGTTCATTGAGTTTCTTCCGTGACTTTTGGTCTAGCAGCAAGGATCCCATTCCTGTGCCCTGCATCATGTCTCTCCCCTGAGAGACTGTGATGTGGTAATAAGAAACACAGCTAACAAGATTGGCAAAACCAACAGGGGAGAGGCTGGGCTCTGCGCTCAACTCACTGATCCAGTGTTCCCTGACTGTGGAGGCTGATGCTGAATTGTGCACTGAAGATTTAGATTTTTTTGAGTTCCTGTTTACAATTTTTTTTCCTCATTCAGTTTTGACTGTTTCTGAATTCATCAATGTTATTTAAACTGTCCTTCCACAATATTACTAGTTGAGTACTTTTAATGTTTTAGCATATGGATAATAAAAATTACTATCTTGGTAACTTAGGGAAAAATAATTTGTTTATATGTTCTTAAAGCATAAAATAATCTATATGAAATGCTTTTGTTGTGGCCATATAAATGTGTATTTTAATGAGCAAGAATTGGAAGTAAGGCCAGCCTGGAACTCACAGAGTGAGTTCCAGGGCAGCTGAGACTACAGGGAGACCATGTCTTAAAAAAAAAAAAAAAAAAAAAAAAATCAAATGATAATGTGTTTTTAATCTCAAAAATGAAATTAGATACTGGGTAGATAGGGCTAAATAAGTCACAACAAACTTTTTATCTATACTGCAAACCAATTTTAATGAACTTCTTTTTTATTCTGTTGTGCTTAGTTAGATTTGTTGATGCTTAATACTAGGTCCTCTGTGCCATTGTAATGCTTTAAATAACATAACATAAAAAACAGAGAGTAACTATAACTTTAATGTCATCAATATCAAATAGATAATACTCAATTCATCAATGTGAATTTTCTCTGAAGAATAAAATGTAGCAGTATCATTGCCATTTTTAGAGAGGCTTCAATTAATGGAAAGGTGACAATTCATAGAGAATAATAATTTATATTCTACCATATTGTTTTATGTCTAAATTAATCTGTTTGTCAAAAGCACATTATTAATTAAAAGAAAAATCAGAACAACAGGAAAAGGGAGGATACGTAGACTATCCACTGGGAACACAGCAGTTGGGAGTGAAACTTGCTAAAGTCTACACAGCACTCAGACCCTAAAAGGAAACACATATCATTTTTTAAATATTATTACACTTTTATCTTGTTTTAATTAAATTGCTATTTCTTATCAAGATTTTTCATTATTTATTTTATTTTATATGTATATGTATATGTAGATAGTAGGTGTATGCAATGCCCATTCCAAAGATGATAGAAGAGGGCATCAATTCCTCTGGAACTAGAGTTACGGACAGCTGCTAGCAACCCTTTTGTGGCTAGTAATTGAACCTAGATCCTCTGGAAGAGAAGCCAGTGTTCTTAACCTCTGAGCCAACTCCTCACCCCTGCCTGTGGATTTTTTTTTAAAGCTCTAAAATCCAGATAATGAACAAAATTCTCAAAACTAACAATTCATGTAAAAATAATGTATAATATAATACCAATTTTATTTAATGATACTATGTGTCCAAGTGTGCTGTTAGGTCACATAAGGAGAGAAAGTCACTCTGCTCCAGAGCCCAGGCTTGGTCCTAAAATCCTTAATAGGTGAACAGGACCCTGGGGTTAACTGAAAAGAAGACAAAAGGCTATTCTTTCTTTGCTGCTTTCCCTCATTCCCTCTACCTTTAATATGGAAGTAATTTGTGACAAGTGTACATATAAGTACAATGAAAATTTATGTTTTGGGCACTGTCTAAAACATCAAAACAGCACTCCCTAGAATCCTAGGAGTACTAAAAGAACAGTGGATTAAATGTCATTAGTTACTACTGTCATAAGGAGACATGGAATAGCCAAAATGATACACAAATAATTTTTCCTAATAACATCCTGAAGAGAAATTTAGCATATAGGCTCTATTCTTTTGATTTGGAACATGGACTCATACAAGAACTGTATACAATTCATCATGATTTTAGAAGATGCAAAAATATACTCAATGTGCAATTCTTTATGATAATCTTTAATAAAATCAAATAATAGTAAATGCTCAGATTTTATGGTGACATTCAACCAGAAGCTAACCTGGTCTTTGGTGATTTCACTTATAATAGGAGAAAGCTTCAGTGCCATTTAGAATGATGGAAATATATCATGGTCCATAGATTTCTTAGATTTCTTTTCTGACACATCAGTTGTCTCAACTGGGTTTTAATAAAGGTTAGGTGATAATCAATTTTTGACTGAGGTCTAAAATGAACATGCTGAGGAAAGATATTACTTATTTTTGAGGGAAGGAAGAAAACTTTACATAGTGAAACCGTGCACACTAAACCATTTGTGTAATTGTTTTCATTCAACATATTCACTCCAAAATGTCTTCAGGTAACCTTATCTGCCTTGTATACCATAATTTAGAAATCTCATAATAACTGTCAATCAATATAGATATTAGTTAAAAGAATTTTTAAAAGATGTGTTTCAGGTACCTTCATTAATTCATTCACTATAAATTAAGCAAAGGTCTACACAATACACTGTTAATTGTTGAGGATGTTACAGAACATGATGCGTGCTGTGTTCGTGGTGATTAAGGGAGATGACAAATAATGGAAAAGCAAATTATGTTTGTTAGACAGAGAGCAATTTAGTTCAATGTCGACTTTGTAGTCATGTAAGTTAGTTCTAGAGAAGTGACAACTGAAGTGAGAACGAAGCTCTTTTACTCTGGTTATGCAGAAGAGGTCCCTGTGGAGGTGATATCCAGGTGTGCACCTCTTAATCCATGCAGACCCTCCCATTGCCTGTTCCATGGTCGTTTCTCCATTGTCTTACTTGTTCTTTCAGGAGCAGGAGTAATAGTTAACTAGATTCTTCCTGGCCCATGTGCTTCTTGCTGTCACTTCAGGGCTTCCTGGAGCTTCCTCTGCCTGTGCCCGTCTGTCATAATTGCTCACCCAGGTTCCTTTCCTCCCCAAATCTTTGAATATGGAAGTGTCATTAAGCAGAACACTTGGCCCTTTCTATTCATTTTTCTCTCCAATATTTCCCTAGGGGACTTCATGAATAGATCTAAATGGAGGTAACCTCTGCTTTATGTAATTAAAAAAAATGGACCTTAAGGCCTTACCCTTTGTTAGAACACTGGAATTTGATGTGCTTCTGCCTACTAACCTCTCTAGATGTCCACTAAATGTCTGCAATCCAGTACGGCTGGTATTTGCAGGATTTTTCAAGCTTCTTCATTTCATTTTGTTCAACGTCTAGCTTATTTTAGAAACTGTAACAGCAGTAACAAGAATAATACCCACTTTCATTAAGGAACACCTGAGTCTTGGTCTCTTCTGAGAGCATCTGTCTTTTAGGTACAGAAACAGATAGTTTATCAAATTATTCAATGGTTTGGATGATGGGCTTGACCAAAACAGCATTTTGGAAAGCTCTTTTAACTCCTGCTTTGCAGGAACACGGCTTGCAGATCCTTTTTTCTTCCAGAGACTCACAGACAGAGCCCATGGCACAAACCTCTTGACTATATCACATTTTTTCCATTGATATGACCTCATTTAAGCTCTGGATTGTTCATTAGTTTAAATAGAATTTGGGCAGTTCTTGAAAGTGGGAATGTGCACTTTATGAGTTTTTTGAATGGTTAAGATCAATGACTTCTAATGAAAACATGAAACACAGAATGTGTATCTCCTCACTCTTCGTCAAGCCTCTTCAGGGTCCAGAATTTAATGGCTAACACCAAGCAGTACAACTAATGAACTGTACGAAAAATACTGAGCCCCATTTCCAGTACAGAAATCAAACTCCCAACCATTCATTTTTTCATTCATGATGTCTACAAATATTTATAAAGTGGCCCTATCAGCTTTTATTAGTTGTTTACAAGGATGGCAAAGTCAGACTCAATCCATTCTCTTCACAATTCACAGTGAGCAAGGAAAATGGCATTTAACAAGACAAAAACACATATTTTGATAGGTTGTTTTTCCAAAAAAACAGGAGGGTGCTAAGAAAAATATGTGACCTCTCTAACTGTTCATAGGGATAGACTTAAGTAAAAAGTTTCAGGAGGGGCTGGAGAGATGGCCTAGCGGTTAAGAGCACCGACCACTCTTACAGAGGACCCGGGTTCGATCCCTAGCACCCACGTGGCGGTCAAGAGCTGTCTGAAACTCCGATTCCAGGAGAACTCCAGTTCCATGGGAATCCGACGCCCTCTTCTGACCTCCGTGGCATTGCATGACACGGGTGCACAAACTTGCATGCAGACAGTACATTCATACACATACAGAAAAAAAAAAAAGCTTCAAGAAAGACCTCTTGATCTCTCATTCTAACTGTATTTTGTGGGAATTTCCCTTGCTTTTCAAATGTAAATATATAACAATAGAGAAAAGTATTCTCAAAATAATTCAAATTTTTAAGAGCATTGGAAGCTAATTTAATTGTTCCAATAAGGAGTTAAAAATGCAAAAATAGAAATGAGCAGACAATCCAAAAGTAACCATAAATTCCTCTGTTCTGAAATAGAATGAGCAACATTGGTTTGAAACATGAAATACAGTGGAGAAGGATTTCAGTGGAGTGTTTGCCCTGAGCTAAATATTGAACCTGTAGACTAGAAAGGTGACCTTCAGACTTTACAGAGATGATGGAAGATTCTCTTCTTCAACTAAACTACATGTCCCAGGAAAAGCAATGCCATCTAATAAACCAGTTCTAGCTGTTATTAATAAAGTGATGAAGTTATAATCTTATGTTTTCCCAAGGACAGTTCATGCTGTCTGCTCTAACCAAACAATAAGGTCTTACATGCTTTGCTTTGTTCTACTCAAAAAATTTCTTAAATTATTCTTTATTTTAAGAAAACCCACAGAGTGGGGGGAACCTTCACCAGTGATACATCTGACAGAGCATTAACTTCCAGAATATATAAACTCCTCAAAAAACAAAATAAGTAAGAAAAAAATAACACTCAAAAGATGGAGCAAAGAGCTGAACAGAGACTTCACCATTGAGAAAGTAAAGATGGGTGAGAAACATTAAAACATATTCAACATCTTTAATAATTAAGTAAATGCAAATTAAAACCACTCTAAGATAGCATCTCATTCCAATAAGACTGACTTAGTTCAAGAAAACAAAAGGCACTAAATGCTGGAGTGGTTGTAAGGAAAGGGGAACACTCATCCACTGCTGGTGGGAGTGTAAACTCGTACAACCACTGTGAAAAACAGTGTGAAGAACCCTTAAAAGACTCAAAATGAGCCTACCACCTGACCTAGTCATACCACTCCTGGGTATATGCCTACAAGACTCATCCTACTGAAAGATACATGTATATGTATGTTTATTGTAG
This sequence comes from Rhizomys pruinosus, assembly GCA_009823505.1. Taxonomy (NCBI): domain Eukaryota; kingdom Metazoa; phylum Chordata; class Mammalia; order Rodentia; family Spalacidae; genus Rhizomys; species Rhizomys pruinosus. Next base: position 2,188,186 of record VZQC01007611.1, read on the forward strand.
CTCTCTTCACAATAGCAAAGAGCTGGAAGCAACCCAAATGCCCCTCATCTGATGACTGGATAACAAAAATGTGGTACATCTACACAATGGAGTTCTATGCATTGGTAAAGAAAGATAACATTGAGCTGGAGAGATGGCCTAGCAGTCAAGAGAGCCAACTGCTTTTGCAGGGGAACTGGGTTCAATCCGCAGCACCCGTATAGCAGCTGAGAGCCATCTTTGGCTCTGGTTCTGGGGGACTCTGTTGCCCTCTTCTAGCCTCTGCAGCATCGCACGACACGGGTGCACAGACCTGCATGCAGACAGTGCATTCATACACATACAAAAAATAAAATTAAAAAAAATTTTAAAGTTAAAGATAAAATCAAGAACTTTGAAGGTAAATGGATGGAACTCTAAGCCATTATGCTAGGTGAAATAACACAGTCCCAAAGAAACAAACAGGGAATGGTTTCCCTCAATTGTGGATGCTAGCATCAAATTCCCAAATTGAAAGGCAAGCCAAACAATGTTATTGTTACATTTCTTTCTATCTGAAAGCAACTGTGATGTTATAATCTGCTCTAGAATTAATCTTAATCTGCCCTAGAATTAACTAACCACTTACTTTCAGATATGGTAATTAATGTATATGGGCTGGGTGAAAGATATATTTTCATGTTTTAGAGTAATATAAAATTAAATGGAAAAAATGTGAACTCCTAAACATATATCAGAGTTAACATACAGTTTATTCCTGAAGGACATAATTCTGGAACATACATGACATTTATATAGGCATATTTTGGAGCAATACAATTGGGAGGGAACCACAACAACATAAGGACTGGGTCAAAGAACTGGGTCAAATTCTGCCCATAACATTAAACCTTTGCAGAGAAAAACTTTTTTAAAAAAGACAGAGAAAGATGCAGGAAATTTATGGCAGAATGCATGATCTGAGGTGGGATGGGGGGAAGGGAGGGGAATATATATATAAATTGAACTGAAAAATGATGTCTGAAATACATAAAACATCAATAAAAGTATTATATTTAAAAATGAGTTTTGCTTGCATGTATGTAAGTGCATCACATGTGTGCAATGCCCACAGAAGCCAGAAGAGGGGGATAGATAGCCTAGATCTGAAGTTACATATTGTTGTTAGGTGCCATGTGGGTACTAGAAACCAAACACGATTCCTCTTCAAGAGCAGCCGGTGCTTTTAACCCCACTGAGACATCACATCAGACCTTCGTACTTTTGAAGACATTTTCCTACCCTTCTATGACCCCTGGCCTTCCCTGACTTCGAGTCCTTTTACAGAACTGTGTTAGATGTAGACAACACTTTCATTAATAGCGTGTCCTGCTTGTCTGTTTCTTCTGGAATCTTTCCTTGAAATGCTAAGTCTGTAAACATCTGTGTACTGCTCCTTTGTCTTTTTAATCTGAATTATGCTAGTGTCTTTCTCCCCAATCCCACTGCCGTCTTCCTCATTTTGAGCTTCCAGCGTACCCCAGATCCTGCCACCTCAAACTCTTAGGCCTTTCTGCCTCACATCACAACAAAACGGATCACTTTAAAAATAAAACAGAGCCCCCATTTTCTTTGGCATTTTCTCTGCTGCTCATCTCCGAATGGTTCACACTGTCTCCGACCCATTCCCTCTGCCTCTCATCTCCGAATGGTTCACACTGTCTCGGACCCGTTCCCTCTGCCTCTCGTCTCCGAATGGTTCACACTGTCTCCGACCCGTTCCCTCTGCCTCTCGTCTCTGAATGGTTCACACTGTCTCCGTCCCGTTCCCTCTGCCTCTCATCTCCGAATGGTTCACACTGTCTCCGACCCTTTCCCTCTGCCTCTCATCTCTGAATGGTTCACACTGTCTCCGACCCTTTCCCTCTGCCTCTCGTCTCTGAATGGTTCACACTGTCTCTGACCCGTTCTAGACTTTTTCAGTTGCAGTTTTTAGGTCTGTTGAAGTACATCGGTCCCCTCATTGGCAGACTTCATCTTCTATGTTAGTCATCTCTTTGTTGATATGATAAAATAATTAGGAAATCAGCTTAACTGGATGGAAGGTTTCCTTGCTCGGCATGTGGGAGGTTTCAGTGCTCCACTTCTCTGAACTTGTGGTGAGGCCGAACATCAGCAAATTTTGTGTAGGGACCAGAGATGGTCACTCCACAGCACCCAGGCATGAAGGGGGACAGTGGGCAGCATATCAACACCCTCAGCACTACACCCTATTATCATAGCTAGAAGCAGTGATTAGTTTATGGAATCTTTTAGTTTTGACTTTGTATGTGAACAAACTTGAGAAAAGATGTATCATTTAATTTTATATAACATTTATTTACATATTGTGTGTGTGTGTGTGTGTGTGTGTGTGTGTGTGTAGTGACTGTGCATGCCGCGACAAGCATATTGAGATCACAGTACATTGTGTGGGAACCAGTTCTCTCCCTCACCAGGAGCATCTCCAAGATCGATATCAGATTTTCTGGACTAATGATTTCTTTTTTCCTTTTATTAATTTCTTTTTTCTTTTATTTTATTAGTTTATTTTTTACATTACTTTTTATTGTTATTAAACTTTTTCCATAAGTCATACATCATTTCTCAATCAAATCCAGAGTCACTTCCTCTTCCATGTCCCTATGTGTATGAGTGTTTTGGCTACATACATACATAAACATGCACCACATGCATGCAATGCCCAAATAGGCCAGAAGAGAGCACTAGATCCCCATGTGTGTGTTAGGGATAGGACCCAGTCTTCCTAAGGACTGAGCCATCTGTCCAGCTACCCTGTCATTTTTTAAAGCACAAAATAGTCCCCACTAGCCATGAACTGGACAGTCTGTTCTTCACACTGATACTATTATGTGTAAAAACTGCTTCATGTGTGAGAAGTCTTGCTATTTAAATCAAAATATAAATCTTAGACCATAACAGATTTGCCAAACTTTTAAGACTGGAAGAATGTTTCTCATGCATAGTAAAATGTCTTCAAAAAGCCTACCAGTGAATTCACTGTGCTTTGCTCAGGGCTTCAGAGGCAGTAAAGAATAGGTGAAAAGAGGGCCTAATGGGAAATGTCAGGCAAGTGCACCAACCACAATCAAAAGCCTGATTTGACAGTCCACATGAATGGAATGAAAAAATTTGGGGTATCAACCCTTTGCTCCATTAGCCAGGATAAGAAAGCCCCCTAGATGCTCCGGACTCTATTAATCCTGGAAAATCATTTAATACAATAGATTTTAAGTTGATTAGTGATTTTGCATCTTTTTGAGTTTAATATTTGTTTTATTCAAATTGTTGATCTTTGTGTAGTGACTGAAAACACTATAGCAGGAACATTAGGTAGACCTAAAAATACTGTTGAAACACTGCTCTTTGAACTCAGAGACCTACAGTTTTACAGACAGAATAACTGATGTTTTTACTAATAATCATTAGTCTGTATATGCTTATCAGGTTCAGGTTAAGACCATTCTTTTATAGAGACAAGTACAAAAAGATGACATTTGAATTATTGTGAGTTTTGATACCCAATCAGTTTTGAATTGAATTACATGTGTGTAGCTGTTCCTACAAGGCATAGGGGAGCAAACAGACAAACTACTCCTGAATGTCCTCCTATCCACGCATGTCTTAGAACATTTAGCAGAATTAGACGCATAGATGTCTGCCTCAGAAAATATTCCAAAACACATAACATATGATTCATATGTTGATAAGTTAGTGACCCAAAAATAATAATAATAAAGTGTAGAGGAATGTGTTTAATTGAAAGCAAATCAAATGAATATTAATGTTTGTTTGGTAGTTTCTGGGTTATTGCATTTTAGCTTGGGGAAAAATGAGATCTTTTATAGAAAATTCAGTTTTCTTTGTGAACATATGACACACTAAAATAGAAGTAAGCCGTTAAAAAGAAATCTTTGTGGTTACATTTTTAAAATTAGCAGTAATTATTTTTGACAGAAAAAGTGATGCATTGAATGTTGCATTATTTAATTTTGCTAGAAGTCTCTTAAGTTTTTCGACTTTGTATGAAAATAAGCTTTAAGAAAAATGTATTATTGTAACACAAAGCACTGCTTCATAAGTCAGGCTTTCTCCTTGAAATATAGCACAATCTTATCTCCTTCATGTCACAAGAAATTTGCATTTCAGCATATATGTTTGACTTTTTATTGTTCAATGATTTGTAAAATTTACTAAACCAGTGTGAAATATATGGTCCAGAATGGTTGTTTTCTGAAAGAACAGGTTTAGAAGTATCAGAGACAGGGCTCTGATTTCAGGTTAATCTGCACTTAATTAGCAAAACTAGCTCACCTATTTCTTTTGTAACATTTCACTATAATTCATGTGTATTTTATATCTCGGGAAGTACTCCTTACATGAGTCATTAATTTATACCTTATCATTCCTTCTCCATTGAATTTTTTGGTGATAGTACATACTGTAAAAGTCTGTCCAGTTGTGGGACTGAATCTGGTCAAGAGAACAGATGTGAAAAGGCAAGAAAAAAAAAAAAAAACCCTCCTCTCTGACCAGATTTCAGAATTGAATTAATTTCAGCTTAAATTCTTGTTTTACTCCTATTTTTTCTTTTCATTTTTACATTTATTTATTCATCTACTGTTGTGTGTGTTTGTGTGTTGCATTGTGTGGTGCACGCATTGCATGTGGAAGTCTCCCCAGCAGGCGGGTCCTGCCTTCAGATTAGGATGAGTGCCTTTGTTCACTGAGCCATCTCACTTCCCTGATTTGTTCCTTAATTTCAGATGTCATCTGAAACTAACAAATCTGCAGGGAAATCAAAGGTATTTTAAGCATTGTTTCCAAAGAATTTCTCACATGTGGCTCAATGTTTCAGGTGTAATTATTAAAGATAGAGTTCCATGGTGAAAGCTCTTTATTATATAATTTGGTGTAGTTTGAACCTTCATTTCTGCTTCTTGGAGATCCGTCCTCTCATGAGTTCTGTGGCTGTGCTTATCAGTCCCAGGCTGCTTCCTTTGCTCTGCAAATGCCCAGGATCCACGTCCAGATGGGGATTCCAAGGACGATAGCCAGCGTCACAGGAGCAAAGGTAAATAAAAACCCTTCTACAGGAGGGATTTCTATGAGTGCTTCATTTGGGTAAATTCAATAAGGATTTTTTTTTTATAATAAAGTGATGACTTTTTTTTTTTTTACTTTTTTGACCCATTAACAGTGGCAGACTGAATTGTCATGGTGCATGAGATTCCAGTGATTGAGATAGGAGTCTGGTCCAATTTGTTATCTATCTTTAAGCAGAAAGAACAATTTATTTTAGCTTTTTAAAAATGGTATTTTATGATAAAGAAGTTGAATTTTTCTCTTCTGTTATCCTCTTAAAAACCCTCTTATTTTAGAACATAATTTTAGTATATGTGAGACATTATATATATATATATATATATATATATATATATATATATAATTTACAAGTTGGAGGGAACAACAACACCAAAGAACTGGGACAGAGAATCAACTGAAACAGTGAAGTTCCCCCCAAAATGATAATCCTCTGCTTTGAAGCAAAAACTTTGGAAAGACTCAAATAAAGAAGTAAGACATATATGGTAGAATGCATGAACTCAGGTGGGGTAGGGGGAATGGAAAGGGAAATGAGTCTAAATTGGACTGAGAAATGATGTATGAAAAAGTTTAATAACAATAAATAATAAAAGTGCATGCAAAAAAACATATGGAGGATGAACTACAAAACAATAGCCTTCTCACTCCAGCAAGGTAGAGATTTATACACTAAAAAAATCCACTTATTATATTATAATTCAATCTTATTTTTCATCCTTTTCTCTGTTCTAGGTGAATAATATTAAATGTTCTGCTATTTTCAGAAATAAAATTCAAATTTGGCAATATAATGCTCATGTTATTTATTTTTAGTTTGGTTGACACAAATTAGACATTAGTGGACATTCCTAGTTGAAACTAATTTCAGCAAATTCCAAGTTTAAAATCTTCATATTATTTTAAATTTCATGTATGCAGACATTTTGGAGCTTAAAATTCATCTGTTAGTTTAGTGTCCAGTCTACCCTAAGTTATGGGCCAATTTTAAATTATCCTTTTATAAACCACACTGAATTATAGAAATCACCTCTACTTCACACATGTAATTTTAAATTGTTCAATAATCACATTAAAGAAATAAGTAAAATAGTTTCATGCATTATTTCATTAAACCTAATATACCTCATTATTTCTAATTTGAATCAACATCCATCAAATTACTAGTATTTTACATTTTGCCATTTAAAATATGTCATGTGCTTAAGAATATCTCTGCTCAATGCTGTTTTCAGTAGCCAAAATTATTTATAATTCTATAGAATAATACAGGTACAGTTAACAGAAAACCTTACTCTCACTGGTTCATTTTGAAAATTTAATTCAATTAAAATGTAAAGGCACATCTCTTCATTAATATGAGCCACATACTTTGTAGTCACTGTAACTGATGGTTACCATATGAATTGTATATCTTTCTACTCTGTTATAAGTAACTTTGATAAATATACATACCTAATATGAGGAATAATTAAAACAAGAACACTTAACTAAAAGATTTATAAATTGTATTCACTTACCATAGATCTATACTAATTTCTATAATATACAAACACATAGAAAGAGAAGCTAGAACACTGGTACATTCTTGTAGTTCAGATAATTGGGAAGCTGAGGCAGGAGGATTCTTTATGCTCCAAAGTTCAAGACTGGGGGATGGAGAGATGGCTCAGCAGTTTAAGAGCAAAGGCTGCTGTTGCAGAGGACCTGGGTTCAATTCCCAGCATCCATGTGGCTGCTACCAATCACTCCTAACTCCAGTTCCAAGGGATCCAATGCCCTGTTCTGACCCCTGAGGGCATTGCACAACACAAGTGCACTTATATACATGCAGACATCCCTACACATATCCACACACACACACACATACACACACACACATAACAAATAAAAATAATCAATATATTTTAAAGAGTTCAAGACTAAGCTGTGGACTGCAGTAGACCTCATCTCAAAACACTCCCCCACCCAGCTTAATATGAAAGAAAGTAAAGTTAGAAATCTAAGGGTGAATTAGCATTTGTTATTTTACTACAAAGTTTTAAAACAAAGCATCTTTTAACAATGTCTTTGTTTGAAATCCTTTTTTGTGTTTTAAACATTCATAATTCATTGCATTGGGAGACTCAGGATCAGTTTTAATACTTGGTTTTAATGTCTGTTACAGCTGAAAAAGAAGATTCACAAAACACCAAACTACAATAACACATTTGAGGAGCTGTTCATTGTTAATCATAGTGTATTTGAAGTTGCATAATAGTCTTCCTGATAATTCTGATGGCTGAATGCTTGTCAAACAGGATTAAAATGTCATGGTTTCCAATTTGTGACATCTTTGGCTCCAAGCACATTTGTAAGAGCAAAAAAGGAAAAAAAGAAAAAAGAAAAAAAGAACATTGCCAATTTTACATGCCTGTTTGGTGACTTTATTCTGTGGTTTGTTTGCAAGAATACTTTAAAGCTGCATGTCCCATGTGAGTGCTAATTCTAATAAATTACACAACATAAAGTAAAAATTCATTTAACTAGGTATTTAACAAGATACCAAGAAAGGTCTGCCCTCAGATAACTCATACCACTGATAATGACATATGTGTATGGATATGTCCTTAAATGACAATTACGTGCTTGAGTTACATATATCTTAAAGGCCAAATTTAATTTTTTAGAAAACATAAATATAGGTTTGGTGATTTTCTTCCCACACTCCTGGGTAAGCAATATTCTGTCAGCATTACTGATCTAGTTAAGACCCTCCTTGTCAGGAGAAACTAGCGTGGTGTCCCACATTGTGTACTGATCTACTGATGCTGTATTTTGGGAAAGTTTCTTTTACTGGTGGTTGGCAGCAATTGCAATATATCTAATACATACAATGAGAAATATCTGTCATTAGCTAATAGTGGGCACCTTTCTTTTCTAAGCACCTTATGTGGTTTCATTGCCAGTATAAAAACAATATTCAGCCATCTGACAGGCAAAGAGTAGGCCCAAATGGCCTCTTAGACTTCCTGACAGTGTGCACAAGAGAGAAGACGATGTCCACCCTGGAACGAATAAAGCATGGAGAGTTAAGACCTACATTTTAAGAATATCCTTCATTTTTTTTTTTACTCATTTGTATGATTTCATACATTTCCTGCTAGACACTTCAGTGGAAAGTGTTGAAAAAAATTAAAGAAAAATTTAGCATTTTGAGTGGTTTTAAATGCTCATAGTGTGATGGATTTCTATTTATTTATTTTTTAAATTTTATTTATTTTTTGTATGTGTATGAATGTACTGTCTGCATGAAGGTTTGTGCACCCGTGTCGTGCAATGCCGCGGAGGTCAGAAGAGGGTCTCAGGATTCCCCTGGAACTGGAGTTCTCCCGGAATTGGAATTACAGACGGTTCTTAGCTGCCATGTGGATGCTGGGGATCGAACCTGGGTCCTCTGCAAGAGCATCCGGTGCTCTTAACCGTTAGGCTATCTCTCCAGCCCCACTATTTATTTTTTTAAAGCAAATGCAGAGTTTGGTCTGGCTTGCCTTTCTTTTTCTTTTTTTTTTTTTAATTACATTTTCATTTGTTTACTTATTTATTTACTGGTATGGTATGTTCCAGTGTGAGTCTCAGCGACTGAGGCCAGGTGTTAGGATTTCACCGGTTCCTGCTGATTCATCTTGCAGGCCCTCTTTTTCTGTTTTTTAATGTTAAGTTTAGAACCCAGGGCCTTGGAAACAGAAGAGCCATTTTCTCCCTAGCCCCCAATCACTGTTTTTATATGAAAATAATGAACAAATAAAATTATATTTATTTTACATTTCATAATGGAGAAAAGCATAGAGAGAATGTATCTTTTTTTATTCTGCTTCATGGTGATTGTGATATTTCAATCTATTGCTCATCTTTCTTATATTTTGTGTGGCAATATAACAAAATATGCTGTTTAGAGTCTCCCTTTTCTTTCTTTGTTACTAACATATAAGGTCTTTTGTTAGAGAAAAATAATTGAAGTTTGCACCTTGTTCTCCAAAGCTCAAGAAGTTCCCAGCCAAATGAGTTGGATGACATTCCCCTTTCAACCTGAGCGTTATTTGCATGGTACTATGTATGCTCTTTTCCACTAATGAGAACTGGATCCAAAAGGATTAGGCCTAAGAAATGGGAAAATTAAAATCACCACACTCTGCAGTTTTCTCTTTTATGCCAGGCACTAGGATGTTCATGCTTTCCCAAGTGAAAGATTATGAATCTTTTGTTACAAAAGATGTTGTCTCTAGGTAGCTAAGCAGCCAGGTTCTGGACTGAGATTTGGGCAGTTAAAACAGGTTTGTGTAGAGAAAAGCAGAGTTCACCTGGAGACATAAAGAGAGAAGATCAGTTGTGAATCTAACCAAGCTTATAGTTTTCTTAGTACATGCGCACATGCGTCGTATTCATACAAAAATCACTGTGATCTAAGGCTATTGAAGACGTTCCTGACATTTACACGTCATTCTGCTCCCCCTGGTGTTTCATGCATTGAGGGCTTTTGCTCAGTGTGGCTCTGGGAGAAGACGGAGGACCTTAAAGTTGGGGCCTAGAGGGATGTCCTTAGGTCCTGCTGTGTACGCTGCCTTTACAAAGACTTGGTAAGCTCTTAATGGATCCTGGGTGAGTTCCTGCCAGAGGGAGTAGCTATAAGAGACAGAGGCTGAATACAGAATTTCCCTCTTGCTTCCTGTCTGCCTGGTGGTCACTTCCTCTGGCCTATGTAGCTAGGATATGGTCTTCATTAGAGCTGAGATAGCTTCATAGGCTTGAACCTTCATAAATATGAACTAAGGAAGCCTATGTTCGTTGTAAACTTAGATGACCTCCCATATATTGTAATAGTACAAAAGAGATACTAATATGTATTCAGTTTGTACTTATAAAAACATGTATTGATTTGGTGAACCTACTTCTTAATATGTATATGGTTCCCTCTCCCATTTCTCTCTCTTGCTCTCTCAAATGAAGATGATTTTCTGTCACTCAGGATAGGCTAAACTCTGTCTCAAAAATCATAAAATCAGCCAGGCGTGGTGGCACACGCCATTAATCCTAGCACTTGGGAGGCAGAGGCAGGCAGATCTCTGTGAGTTCAAGGCCAGCCTGGTCTACAGAGTGAGTTCCAGGACAGCTGGGGCTACAGGGAGACCCTGTCTCGAAAAGACAAAAAAAAAAATATCCTAAAATCAAATATTAGTGGCTCAATGGTATTTCTTGCATATTCAAATTCAGAAATAGAAAAGCGTCCCTATCAACTATCATTCATGGCAACTTCTCCTAAATTAGGTGGCCTTCATTTTGATTTTGTGTCTCTGCAAACCAATGGCTGACTTGTTCATTGCCTGAAGCAAAGAAAGAGAAATCTCAGGGTGGCACAGAACCTTATGGTCATCTCAGTATAATGGAACCCACATCCTTGCTGAGAACAAGGGATGGGGTTCCATGGAACTACAGTGAGATCTGGGCACCTAGAAGAGCCCAAAATGTGTAATGAAGTCACTGCCACAGCTGCAGTCCCTTACTCATTTGATCACAAAAATACTTAAACTTTTGGTGTTGTATTTCTGAGACTCTAACTAACTAAATGTTATTGTTTTAAGTGTCATTTTACAGTGTTTTAAACATAAGGGCTATGGGTGGTGGTTCATTCATTTAAAAACAATTACTAATCTCTTCCCATTGTTAGCTTCAAGATCTCAAAATTGAAAATTTATCAAAAAGTTTGGAACACAGAGTTTTCCATTTGTATCCCAGAAGGGATACTACCCCACCTCCCACCTCCCTCTTTTTGTTTTTTAAATTTTTATGTTTTGACCTATAGATGCCTAAGTGTATTACACATACCCATAAATGGGAGCCAAGGCATAAGTTTTCATTAAATTTACCCAAACTATTTCTCATTGACTGTATGCTACTTATTTGGGAAGTAAATTTGAACTTAATTCCTTTAAATTGTCCAAGTAAAAGAAAGTGTTACAATGTGATATTCTATAACTCAGAAAAATATAGAGACCATTTGTTTACCTTAACCCCAAAGTTATTGTTGGAAGTTCAATACAAATTATAAATAAAACAATTAACATTTTATATTCCCAATTAGTTCAAATGTATTACCATTTTCATCAAAACCTACAACCAAATTTAACTAATCTAAACATTTCACTAAATATCCTATAATATGTGGACAAAGCTTGGGCAGAGTTGAGTACCTGCCAAATAAATTTACCTAATATACACTTTGCTCTTTAAAGCTATATGACTAGACTATGACTTCAGAGAAATCAAGTCCATTAACTTATATGGTTTATTTTGTATTTCTGTGTAAATCTCTACTGAAATACCTCTCTATGTAAATATGTTATTTTTTAATTTTTTATTGATTTTTCTCTACATGTATAAGTGTACTGTCTGCATGCAGGTCTGTGCACCCTTGTTGTGCAATGCCGAGGAGGTCAGAAGAGGGTGTCGGATTCCCCTGGAATTGGAGTTCTCCTGGAATTGAAGTTACAGATGGTTCTCAGCTGCCATGTGGGTGCTGGGGATCAAACCCAGATCCTCTGCAAGAGCAATCAGTGCTCTTAACCGCTAGGCCATCTCTACAGCCCGAATATATGTTATTTTTAAGTATACCTTTTTAAATTGCAAATCTGGGAGGACATTTGTATGTTCCCGCAGGTAAAAACACCAACCTAAATGCCTGAAAACATACAACTTTTGGCTGTGCAGGATGAACTGGGAAATGCCAGCAGAGAGGCTGACCCATCTGAACATTAAAGAAAGAGAAACCTCAGACTGCCTGAGTCACAGACACTGAGCATCTCTCTGAATTCTATTAGGGTTAACTGTTTATAATGGGCCCTAATGAAGTTTGCCTTCCAGATGCTGAGAAACCTTCCTACCTCTCCCCTTTATAGGAAAAAGAAAAACATGATGGTACTGAAGTCATTCCCTAACTGTAAATTAGAGCCAACTGTTATAGTGGTAATTTTGTATAAAACAGGTATAACTACCCTTTTTTAATTGACTGATAGGTATAGGAACTATGAAAGGATAATTCTCTATTTAGAGCCAAATTCAATAGTAAACTCTTTATAAGCTGTGTAATTAAACAAAATATATTAGTACAGGAAAGCTCTGATATCAGCAATGAATTATTCTGCCTAGGAGATGTTGGCTAGAGGATTCAAGCCCCTGAAAATTATAAAGGCCTTCTGCCTATAAGTGGGATATATGCAAGGAGAAAGTCAATAAGTCCCTGTTGTTGAAGACATGGTGTGAACATGAAAAAATGTTTTGAGACGTCACTTGCTAACGTACAACTGGCCTCTGAAATGCCAGTGTTACCAAAGGCCACTAAAGCAATACAACAAAATATTGGTCTCCTTGAGACAAGCAAGTCTCCTCTATCAGTATCAGCTACACCTCAACTGCCTGGAGATACTGTGCAACAGTGGCAGCCATGTGTCTATATATATCCCAAATCTAATTGGCTATTAGCTCTCTTCTTGGAGGAATAACTCACAGCGGATGCCACAAGCTATGTCCTCTAGTGGTTAGGAGATGTTATAAGCCACAATAAGAACTTGTCACCCTTTATAGAGAAACCACAGTTTGTGGATTAGCATACCATCCAAGCATC